>JADQWA010000057.1:0-113616 GCA_018344505.1 Nebria ingens riversi | reverse complement strand
ATGTATGTATGCATGTATGTATATTCTTAGATATTGACGCACACGTTTACAATTTACGGCTGCGGCTATTCCGAGGTAGTGCACACATGCTGCCAGACATAGAGGCATTTCCAATGCATCAAGTCTGCACTATGCGAAAAAATAAATCAAATCAAATCTAAATAAATGACGATAAGTGAAGCGTTTACTTGCGAGCGTTATTTTGTCTACAATACCACAATGATGATGATAATGATGATGACGATGACGATGACAAAGGAAATAACTATATAAATTATCTAGAAATCTTGAGAAAGAATTTCAGTTCCGTGTCTGGTTGTCTATGGTAACTGGAGACAACGGTTTCTTGAGTTCTGTCATTCAAGACGAACGAACGAACGAACAAACAAACAACCAACCAACCAACCCAGCTACCGTGCAATACCTAATCATTCAAATCAATATGCATAGGTACTTTTTAAAATTAATTATAGGTATGGGTACATACCATACATATGTACATAGTGACAAATGAATTATACTTATATAGAAATAAAACGATTGTAAATCATCAGTTACTTTTTATAATGTTTTAAATATTATTATTGCGCTGCTTGCCAAAACGATTTATTTCATTTATTGTTATTAGTGAATAGTGGTCATGCAATTGTTGTCCGGATCATTAATCGTAATAAATGTTACCGGGCGGGCGGATTGCGTCATTTGGCGCGGTAACTATAATCTAATAATTATTCAAGCAGCGCAAATATTCATCACGTAATTTTATTTATCTAATAAAAATGAAAAACATTCTTGTTTTATATATGTAGGTACATATCTAAAGGTGAAATAATGATGGTGGTGGTGGTGGTATAGGTACTATAAGAAGAATGTCAAGACCTAGATGATGAGCAATTATTATGTATGGTACAGTGCACAAACACACAACTTCCGGGTTTTACAGAATAGAGTATTAGTTATACTTAACGTTAATTCCGATTGCAAATTTAAATATAGAAATTATCTAATGTTTGCAATAGAATAGCATATGTGGAAAGTGAGCCGTGTGAATTTTAAGAAGGACATTGCACATTACAAACGACGACAGCCAGCTACAGCTACAGCTACAGCTACAGCTACCACGGTTGGTTAATTTGTAAAGTGGAAAATAAAAATAAGTAATAACAGTATGATTGAATCATAGATGCGCAAGTGTATATAGGGATACTCATCAAGGTTTTAACATATGTACATACATATGCATGTGTGTATGTATGTATGTATAGATGTGTTCATTGGTGGATTCGCCCAATTGAACATATGAAAAGTCTAAGTGCATTCTATAGGTAGGTATATATATATATATATATATAGTATAGATATTAATAATATATTAAACGTAAATTTGAAATAGTTTGTAAAATATTTAGCGAGGCGTAATAAAATAATAAAGTATAAGTACATATGAGTGAAATGGTGATGTGAGTCACAAGTGTACGTATATTAGAGGAATCTCTTCGGATGGTATATAATATAATATAATATAGGCGCCGCAGTGCGCTGCACCGTATGCCTTGGGGCGCGCGCGTGGGCCAACACCGTGGGCCCAACCCCACGCATCACCTCCGCTGTCTTGTCACTGTCGTTGTTCCCACGGTCTGGGCCGCCGCGCATGCCGCCGTTTTGGTCACCGCTACCAACCAAGACACACACACACACACACACACACATAGTTCAACACACTTTACATCAGAAACGAACGCTATACATATCTATAGATTCAATGTGAAATCTATTTTCAGTTTCATTCACAATTCATATTTTCTATTGTTCTATTCCACACAAGATGTATGTACGTAAGAGAACAATGCATAAGTAGGATACGGTGCGATACGCATTGACGCAATGCAATACAATAATGAAAGTGAATGTGTAATTTGATGAAAAATAATAATAAAACATGTGTGGTGTAATTTTGGCAAATGTATTATTACATATACGTATGTATGTATGTATGTACGTATATAATATGATGTGCGTGCTTTATCCATTCCATATGCATCATAATATTTATGTATGTATGTGTGTATGTGTAGCGTCAGTGATGTCTGTCGATGGAATGTCCCATATTAGGTCTGCTGGATGCTATAGTATAGCTGGGCGAGACCCGGGCTCGCGTGTGTGTGGGTGGGCGGCCCAGAGGAATCACTACTCTAATAGTAGTGTCATGGAGCATATATGTATGTATTTCTGTTTACGACCCCCATTGCATTGCGTTATACCTACTTATGATGGCGCTATTATAGCTACTCTAATACTCTGTACTCGTATGTTACACTTTAAATTCTAAATGCAACAATAATAAGAATCAAGTTTACCAACCATATGATATCACCCAATAGAAAATGGAAGTATTTTAGGTATGAGTCACCTAATCAAATCTGAATCTCTTGTGCATATTATTAAATAGATATCCTACATACATGTATGTATATACATACGTGTATTTCGCTAAAATGTGACGTAACAACATATGTGTGTGGACGACCTTACAACTTATAGAATATATAGTGGACATGATAGACACTGGTACAGACAGGCTCGTACACGTCTGTATATACATACATACATACATGTATAGTATACGGTATACCACAATCAGCTGCTCTGCTTTGATGGTGTGTCTGTGTGTGTGATGCTGCCTAGCCTGCGGTATGTATATATATATATATACGATATATACATGTGTGAACACGTCGGTTACTTGCATGATTTGTGATAGGATATACGATTAGGAATTGGTCATCGGCGGTAGTCTGTCTTATTGCCATCAGACATCAGACGGATTTTCATGAATAATATTATACTTTCTGTGGTTGCGGAAAATTCTGCTCTAAAAGCATTGAATGATTCGACGCTACATTACAAACATATTGATTAATCAAATTATGTATGTATGTATTAAAAACACCTTATTGATTTTATAACTGTTGATGTATTTTTTATTTTCTAGAAAAACAATTTCTCTATAGTTACCTATTGTGTATGTACTTATATTTAAATATTACACAAACACATTGTTTATTTCACACATAAATTACAGTAAATAATTGGATGATTCAATTTTGAAAGGTGAAATGGTGTAGGTAATTCTTATTGCAAAAATTAATGAATTGTATGTATGTACAAAGTTGCATTAAAATGTAATGGTATCGAATTGCCCAAACAATGGATTTCCATAGATAGATAGAGAATCTGAAAATAGCGCATAAATACGCCGACATCTCGCTCCTATATGCCATTTCCTGTGCTAAATATACAGACGATGAAGATTCTCTTTTTGTTTGACTAACAAACTTGTCTGTGCATGGTGTTCAACCTTATACACACGCTGAACTACATATATATATATATATTCAACTAATTTACTATACAAATTCACGTGATAAGCAGTTTTTTTTCTCGAAATGATTAATTTGTCATTGACATACATCATAGTAGGTATAAATGTGTGATAAATCCGCAAATATGTAGATCAGAACAATGATGCAAATTCGATATACCTAGTAGATATGTACAAATTAATTTGTCTTTGTTTGTAATGTATGAATGTAATCATTTTGGACACGTTCTTTAGCGATATTTGTGCGTTCATGTGTCCTCGTTCGTACCTTGTTCGGTTGGCTCGTCTCGTGGGTGTTGTCTATTTCGCACCGTCAAGGTCCCGGGTTCAAATCCCTCTAGCTAACTAATATATCGCCTCATGTCATCATATTTACAGGTAGGTAGATAGGTAAGACAACACATAAACCCATTTATTTATATACCTACTATATAGATATATACATATATATATATATATATATATATATATATATATATATATATATATATATATATATATGTTTTTTTTTTTAATTTTCAAACTATAAGGGTTTAAGGTATTTTATAAAAACAAGTCGATTCATGTTTATGCGTGATGCGGTAACATGGTGTATCGCATAGTTTTCGAATGAAAAGCTCAATTTTATAATTGGGTTTAAGAAACTAATTTAAATATACATATATAAATAGAATTGCCAAGTTTAAATACTGTTTCTACGTAAAGAGTCTATAAAATTTGATTCTATTTGTGTGGCGTGAACATATAATGTATGTATGTATGTATAGTTCAATAGACTATGACTGAGACATATAAACATTCATGTATGTATGTATACCTTAGGTGCTGAAATCATCAGATCTTTTTGGTCCAGCCAGACACAACATGTGCTGTGGGTATATACCGCCGACGTACGTACGTACGTATTTATTTAGTTTTAGCTGACACTATAAATTATATCGCTGATGGCTCTGACATCAAACGATAACGATACAAGTACACGGATGAAAGTATTTGCAAGTGCGGTAGGTCTCCTGCATCACGCACTCGTATTTTATTTCATTTAATAACAACCTTCAACCAGTTATGTGTTACAAGTAGGTATTAGCCCCCATTTAAAACAAACCGAAATGCACAAAAAAAAGCCATCTATAATACATATTGTGAAACTGTGACCAGATATACATACATGATGTCATTTCTATTACAATTTCAATTTGCATACAACATTCATCTTTCTCTCACTCTGTTTTATCCGACAACGATTGAACTTGCATGTATCTTGATTTTACCAACTTTATGTTATTGAAAACGGTGCTGCACAACTATGGTCTCGAATTAAAAAAGATATATAAACTCACCCATTTGTACGATGAAAATGAATAAATGTCTCCCACAAAATGTCACAAAACGTTCTCTCTAAACAGAATATAATCACAGCACACAGAGAAAAAATTTGTAGCACTACCCTCCGCAGCATCCAACCGGCGACTGACTGTCAATCTTACGTTTACATCACTTAAAACATTTCCCCCCACCACATTGGTAGCTGCGACGTTCATTTCAGGAGTGCGGTACACGGTAGTCCTGCACAAACATGTGCAACTTTCAATCGAATACCGACTCGTGTGCCGTTCGTCCGCAAACTGCATCGAACTATCGACCAATCAAATGGTGTGGCCCGGGTCGCGGGGGCGTGGTTTAAGATATCACTAGTGATATACTGTTTTATAGGGTATTATATACATACATACAAGTGTAGAGGTACTTTTGTTTGTTTTAAACAAGGCCACCGGAGTTTTAAGGAAGGAAGCCATTCATTGATTTTATTTATTTATTTAGGGATATATTTCTATGAGCTGCCTAAACGTATGTATGTACATACCTACCTATATTGATATGTTAATCCATTCATAATGTAGTTTTTTTTAATGAAATAATGACCGATCCGGATATCCTGTCGATGACGGGATTCCGGGATTCACGCACCAGTGCCGTACCTGTTTTTTTTTCCAACTTGTGCATATGATATAATAAATTATACATATATGTGTATCATGCATACACATCACATTGCACATCAAAAATAATTGCCTTCTTATAGCTATACCTACATATTAGGTATATATATATATATATATATATATATATATATATATATATATATATATATATATATATATATATAAATATGTTTCTGTATTTGAAATAGACATATATTTATTGTGGCCGCTGCTGTATTAGTTAGTAACGCGCTGATACATTCGCATCAAGTTAATGTTAAAGGAATAAATGATAATTTATCCAAAGAATAAGTAACTGCACCGCGGTGAGTGAATTCATTTAATTAACTAATAATGAATCATTGACATTTGCGACATGCATGCACCTTATAAGTAGTATAAGGTAAGTATATTGAAGTTATTTCAAGAATTAAAAACAATATTAATTAATAAATGTTCCTAAATCTTTCATATGTTATAATTGGATTTAATGGATAAAACGTGTGTACCGCGTCATTAATAATGGGGTAGACGAAATATAAAATGGAAACGCGCTCGGTTGCATCTCTAATGCATGCATGCATCTTCAGAAGCACCTGCTTATTGCCGCACACGTTGGGCCTCATCGCATTATCATTCCGGGCCAATTAACGGTGGCATGCGACCCACAAGAAGAGAGGGTCTGTTCTGTATATCTAACGCATATCGAATAATGTTTATTTGCACACATTTCCCTAATATAACTGATGCATAATTATTAGATGTATGTAGTTCGTTTGCTATCTACATATATGTAGGTGTATATGCTATCCATTGACAGGTGATGCGTTACTTACACCTGCCCATGTAATCATCATCGCTAACTGGTTCATTGCTTTACTAAATCAATTGTATCACCAAATGTGATCATAACTGAATTCTTGTTCAATTTACGGCTGCCACTCACTAAAGAATATAATATGAAATGTTTAAAAACGAACGCTTATTATTTATTCCCCAAAAATGATGACCCGCGGCTGTGCTGTAAACGGTTGCCCGCCGGTCACCGGTCGCCGGTCGCCGGCCGCCGCTCTGTGCTGATGCTATTATAGGTATAGGTACCTAAAGATCAAAAGAGGTTCCATCATCATATAGGTAGGTAGGTAGGTAGGTAGATAGGTAGATAGGTATATAAACTGTATTTTCAATTCGGTTTACACATGTCCTCGCGACGGCATCTAGTCTGGTAGACAAACACGTGCGTCCAAGTATGCGTGTGTGATGGATGACCTTGCTCTAAGGATCAGTAGCCAGGTGCATCTGATTTGCACAGTCGATAAATCAACGCGCACACTACTATACTCTACTCTACTCTACTCTATAAGTACGTACACATTTTTATTTTATATAGTATATAGGTATAGGTATACATACTGTACTGTATGTAGATACATACATATGTATCGTATGCACCTAATATAGGTACCTATAGGAAAGAGCGACAGAGAAATGATGGTGCAATTGGAACTTGATGTAGGTAAATAATTATGTTTTCAATATTCTATAGGTATACCTACCTACTACACGTAACTATATGTAGATGACATTCTTCGCGTTGTATTTTACCATCAAGGACACAAATACTTGTTAGTGAGGAATTTCGTAGCCACAGTTTTCCTAATGCGAATGTAATAATCAAAGTGGAAACATTCAAAGTATGTACATATGTATGTATGTACCTATAATATAGCGCATCATCAGACCTTTGGCGACAGATGATGTCGCGTGCTAACAACAGCCGCGTCCAACCGACAGGTGGCAAACGAAACCGAGTCTTATATGTAGGTATATGAAAGAAACCAAATATTGAGCGTTGTCACATATGTACATGTATAGGTAGGTATCTATCGCAGTCGCGACAGACACTGATGTTGGTTACAAACTATCGTATTATAACTTTTGATATTACGATTGTTGTCCAAAAACTGGTATATGCACCCATCATTGTGATCGGACATCAAGATATCCTCAGTGGTGACGTGACATGACGTGACGTGACGTGACGTACGTGCTGCACCCTACACACTCATGTTATGAATACCAAATAATATACGCATGTTTTTATTATATTTTTCTTCAAAACATACATAGGTAGGTATGTATGTACTACATACATACCTATACCTATGCAAACAATTTCAGCTCACATACATATATAATTATTAACAAATTAAACTTATGTATAGATATACCTATATTAGGTATAGGTACTTGTATCTATATGTAGATAGGTGTATATATATATATATACAATATAGTTTTAAATCATACAATTTAGTATTAGGGTCGGTGTCCTGTAGAATGTTGATCACGCGACCAACCGACCGACCGACGGAACCGACTGATGGTATTTTCGGTAATTTCGGTTGAAGTGAGCGGCGCGGCGCGGCGCGGCGCGGCGGTACCTATAGTAGCGAAGCGGCGGTAGCGGCAATGTGCCGTATAATAATAATAATAATGCGGTTTGCTTGCTGGGTTATATGCGATGCTTATACACAGATGAATAGGTGGTTAGCCTGAGGCATAGGGCTACACTACACTAAACTAAACTACACTAGACTACACTACACTTCACTTCGCTACACTACACACTATACACACACACAGAGGCTCACTCGTGTGGATGGATGCATCAGCGTGTTTATGCCTGCGGCAGCAGACGGGGGCCACGGCCTCCCTAACACGCCCTTGGCTTGGCTTGCGTGCATGCGTGTCTGACAGCCCGCCACCATCAGGTAAACAACAAGACACCACGTCTTCGCAGAGGAGCCTCTTATTTGCCATCGTCTCTGCGATGGCACGCGCTAAGACTGCCATCCGCCAACGATAGGTACCATGACATATACGTATGTATGTACATAAGTAGGTAGGTATGTATATAACGTACCTACATATATCTCATAGGTACATTCGTTCCGGGCGTATAAATTATATTGCGATGTATGTAGGTAACACACATCGATCAGAGCAACTGTATTTTTGTTATATGGTCTATATTCATCAGCAATTGATGAAAATCAAATGATGGGTGTGGCCAAAGTAGAGAATGTTACAGAGTGATCAATCTATAGGTATACCTATGCTTGTTTCAGTTGATGATGACATTCCCCCGGACATGTTTGAGATTCCAAAGCCGCGCAAATGTCTTATTCATTCATTCATTCAATCGTCCATTAGAAAGCAAACAACAAAATCAAAAGTATATGCATCACAGTCAAAATGTGATTTGATACATAGGTGTATATGTACTCGTATGTCCGATGTAGGTACGATGTATACGATATACGAATAAACGTTTACGAAATATTTAAACGTTACATGTATGTATGTATGTACATGCATCCGAGTGTTTTGCATGCTAAAATATATACAATATATAATGCATCAGCATCAGGTAGACCTTCTATATGGCCGCGGCATCATATTGCGGCAACAGCATACAATTTTAAATGCTTCTTCGGCAGTCCAATTTTTTTTCAACCGGACTTTTTTAATTTCCAAACAGTTCTCTGCGCGCATTCCACTCTACACACACTAACAACAATCGCGTGATGCGCATGTGTAGATTACGATCGGTATTCTAGATAAAATTATTTATACATATAGGTATATACGTATGTATAGCAACAGCAGTAAATTATAGTTTGGAAAAATAGTTATTAGATATATTAAGTGCAATTATAAATGCGGCGGTTAAATGTGTGGCACGGGTTAAGGGGGTTGGTGAGGAGAAGCATTGGGGGTAGTCAGTAGTCTGCAGCTAAAGACGGGCCTGTAGTGTAAGGTATACAAAAGTTAATTTGAAAATGAAGACCGAATGAGATTTTAATTGTTATAGGTATTATGAATTATATGCGTTAGCTATAGCTAGCTGGGGCCCAAATGAATATTTATGAATTGAGGGGCCTAGGTACTGTTTGATCCCAAGCCGAGAAAGATTATTTACAAATTTAGAAAGCCTCTCATCATATTTTCACTATAGTAGACAACTTTAGGAAAGTGGATTATTTATGTACATATGTATGTATGTATGTATGTATGTACATACATACATATGCATCATTTTGCATTCATCAACACTATTCGTTTTATTCATAAGTAATATAGAGGCAGACAAGGAACCCGTTGTTGTAAATATAGTAAAAGCAGGGCTACACTATACACTGTAGTGTAGTATACCTATAATGAAGTGTTGACATAGGTCGTCGCACGTGGCACGCGCCCCACAGCCGGAAGTAGGCTCTACAACGCGACGGAAGCCCCAGCCCCAGGTTTCAGATTACCAATACCATGAAGAGTATATCTTCTTGTTCTTTAATAAAAGAAGCCGGCTCGTGCCTTTATTAACAGATGTTTCATTCAGTATTGTGCATCATCATTAACATCACTCCAAAAACATTTCCGCTTTAAGTACCTTTAGTTCAATATATGTATATACATATATGCATATATGTATATGCATATATATATATATATATATATCTATATACCTACCTATGTATGTGCATATGTAGGTATTAGTAATGTGATGAAAAGGGTGCAATTGTTGACAATTGAAACTACATACCTATTGTACTTATTATTTATAACGGTTGATTTAAACGAGTAGGTATATTAATTTAAATAATTTTTCGCTTTTCTAACGTGGGCTATGGGCTGTGTAAAAACAATAGAATATTTGACATTCCCATATGGACTATCTATAGATATACATACATACATATTATACCTATATTAGCAGCGCGTCATTGTAGGTAGATATGTATGTATGTACATACAATAGGTATAGGTATTACAGCGTACAGTTGACTGATTTAGCATTAGTTTTCTTCTGCTCAAAGTGAACCGCGCTATTTGGCACTTGATAATCGTGCGTTATCATCACACCTACCTACCACCAGATTATTTTGTTTGTTATCACAATCGCACACCATGATGCCGGCGCCCGCTTTACCAGCAAACTGTATTTTATCATCTTATACGCGCCGATGAGAGTATATGATACAAAGGTGATAGGTATAGGTACCACGAAAAGGTGCATCATATGTGTGTTTAAATCCACCCCCGTTTTCAGGGGCCAGCTGCGAACGCAACTTGATATAGGACCCCATTGTGTACGTGTGTGTGTATGGACATCTGCTACGCGTGCTACCACCCCCAATAACCACCCCATCTGACCCTACATCAGCCCTCACATGTCTTTATATATAGGTACTCGTATAGGTATGTAATAAGCGGTTTCAACAACAAATTGGTGCAGATTGTCAACATTTTTCAAAATCTACTATATATGCATTCTTTCTTTGTGGGGTCTCTATGATCACTACACTCCATATGATTATATGCAAAAAGTGTATGATTTCATGCCACAAAAATGTTCTTTTTATCTGAATTCGACTATATGTATGTACATACATACATACATAATATAATTCACATAAGTATATTGTAATACGTGAGCGGAAACGTCGACAACGAACCACAATGAAACGTATCCGGTCCTCTGATGGAGTGTATATATATATATATGTATATACGAGTATATATATATATATATATATGAATGAAGGCACACTCCACACGTTAATATGATGATGATGATGATGATAATAATGGTGATATAAGAAAATTATCATTCATACTAAACACACATGACCAACACGACGGCGACGCGACTGTTTGTCGCCTACTACCACCACGATGACTCAAAAGCGTGTGCGCTGGAGGATATGCAACGTTCATAATTATCCTTAATCGGATACGTCTCTTTTTTTGATTAGTATTACGCGCGTTTCCGTTTTATTGTTTTGCAATTGCTGATATGTTCATTGTTTTATCAATGACACGGACACGACGTATGTACGATATATATGCAGGTACATACATACATACATACACTCTGGTGGTGACGTGGCACGTGACCGGAAGTAGTGTTATACGTTACGCGATGCGCCCGGACGCATCCGGTAATGGATGATGCACAATGAACCTCACCACTGCTGCTGCTGCTGCTGCTGCAACACCAGGTATATATATAAAACAATATAACAGTTCACCTGGCTAGCCATCACCGTCTGCCGTCATTACGCGACAGGTGCGGTGGTAATGCGTAGACTATCTTCCTATACCTATATGTATGTATGTCGGATTTGTTCTCAAAATATACAAATCAACATTTCCTCTATTATAGATGGTTTTTAAGACGTGATGCGTAAAATGAATTCGTAAAGGTGTAGCTAATTGCACCGGGGGCCTAATCTAACAGTGCCATGGTTAGGCACGAGCCTCTATAATATCTTTTACCGCGTGAGAAACGTAAGCAAGCAAACAAACCGAGAATGATTATAATCTGACCGGGCTATGCATAGCATCACAGGTGTATGTATGTAGGTAGGTAGGTTGGTAGGTAGGTTACTTGCTGGTGGTAGTAGTAGTGTTATTTTTGAAATTTCGGCATCGATTGAAAGGGGCCGTAATCCCGAATTAGTATTCTGAGTGGGGTTTCTTATAGGTACTACACACAGAGAATTTCAGCAACAGATAGAGAATGACTCACAGGCTTTTATTATATATGTAGTTTTCTAGAAAATATATACTATATCTTATTCTTGTGAGAAACTTGACAGATATAGGTATACGTATGTATGTATGTATGTACGTGATGGAATAAATATAGGTACCATTTTGTTAAATGTAACCATTTGTGCATTCAGGCGGCACTGATTGAAATTTGAGGTAAATTGAAAGATAATATTTATCTTAGGTATATATATATATATATATACCGGACAAGTCCCCTTTGTGCTCCTAGGGCTTTGTTTATTGAGAGACTCTACGGTGCGTCAAGCGATCAAATCGCATGTTTTATTGTCAATAGCAGAATAAAATTTTATAGCTACATGTATGTATGTAATGCGCAATATACAATAATAAATGTTAAATACTATAAGTAGATATACGATGTAGTTGAGTGGCGAAGAAAGAGAGTATAGTAGGTAGGTACATACATACATACATACATACATACATATGTAGGTATGTATATACGATAGATTCGTTTGCAATGCAACACAAAGTCGAAATAGGATCAGCGGTAGGCATCATCAGGGTCAATCAGACCTGTGTGATCTACACTGAATAAATTAACTATATATAGTTTTGTATTTTTTCTCTTGTTGGGGGCCCGGACCCCCGTGGTAGTCTGGGCCCTCCAAGGAACACACACACATAGGCCGCCCACAATCTCGTGTGTGATTATTATTTGAATGTTTGTACATATAAATATAAAAATATGTTATTCATCTCTATTGTGTGCTGGGGTTGAGAATGATAGCACTGAGGCCCAATTGGGGGCGCGCCCCCGTGAGAACAGACACCGGTCAATTTATTTTATGGAACGCGGGACACTTTGAGAGTGCATTGTGTCGCGGAACAGACTTGATTGGAAATTATCACCAAAATATGACAATCCTCAAAACAAACATACATATGTACATCTACTTTTCTTGTGATGATTAAAATCGTATCATCAACAGAGCGGTATTTTTTGAACCAATTACCTAGACATATCATTCAATCACAGACGAGATAATTGATTGGTGTGTTTTAAACATTATTTATATACCTATAGGTATGGTACGGTATTAAGAAGTCAAGTGTCCACACAGCAACAACACCACAAAATGAAGACGTTTAGATAAGAAGACACTGAGATCTGTGTGTGAGGTAAGGTGACGGTTCATTCTGTGGAATGCAACAACAAGAATATTGGCCATTAGGTACGCACACTCTTGCCCCGGTGTTGGTGTGCGTTTGTTTTGACTAAAGGTAGCAAGTCTAGCTGACCGCTTTATGGATGCGCTATGCACGCATTGCACTGCACTGTACTGCACTGCACTGCACTGCACTGCACTGCACTGCACTGCACATCATCAGCTTCGGAGTTCGGTTTCGGTCTGGTGCCGAGCCAACGCTGACCGAAAACCGCTGTCCGATCCGGTGTATAATGATCCGCCGATAAATCAATCCGGATCACACGGTGTGGCGCCACACATCGCACCATCTATATCTGATTGAAACTCTCTCACACACACACACACACACACATACACTGTTTGAAAAAAATACTAAATCAATACATTCGCACAAACATATAACTACCTAACAATATCGACAAACAAAATGTATTTGATTCAATTGAGAAATGCAATGTTTAATTTAAAACGATGTGTGTGGTTGAACATTTGAAACAAAAATCACGTCACAGCACAGGATGGTTTATCCAAGAAAGCATTTATTATAATGGTTGCAGTGTCGTTTCCGTAGCGAGTGACCCTGTCCAAAAGTGTCGAATCGTATAGGTACAGGTAGTCGATCATCCGTTCTTGGTCACTACCGCCGTAACAGTTAAGGGGGAGGTGGTGGCGGTGGCGGCGGCGGCCGTACTCAAAGAACTGTCACTTGGCTTCCACTGTTGTTAAAACATACCACCCCCCCCCCCCCCACCCCTAGGTGGAGAGTTAGGGTGCATTTTGTCAACAAGCGATACACATTAATTTTATATATGTATGTATTAGGTATATACCTATACATATATACGGTATACATTGGTTAATGTGCGTACCTATATATATACACAATGACATTTAATTCTATTATAATTTTCCGTGTCGTTGCTCTAGCCTGGGTACTTAGTTCCGTAATCCGAATTAGTGTGTTCGGATCTCCAACAATACGTATAGCCTTAGTGGTCTTAAACCTATTTGCGAATTGTGTTCACCGAAGTGAGAAACACTTTTTAAATCTCTGTACAGTCGAATCATTTATAGATATATAAGTAAACATCGCAATAAAATAATAAAATGTCCCATCATCAACGGGTCATTGTCTTTGTGGGGCAACGGGCAAGCATCACAGACATGGTTTTTATATTTGTTACAATTTCGATGTGATGGGCAAAAAAAAACCTCATACCTAATACCTATGTATGTATGTAGGTATTGTATCCCAAACATCATCAAAGCCGAACGGTTCGTCTTTTATATACATATATATATATATATATATATAAATAAAAATAATCAAAAAATTGCTATAGGTATATACCTACTACATTGATGCTTTTGATGTTGTGATAATAGTTTTACGTGCGTCAAAATGCCAAATTTCACACTAGCCGCCCCCCACACATACACAATAAAAATAAATGTATGGTAGATTCACAACACTGATGTGAAATACATTCCATGAATGAAAGAAAAGTGTGCGACTGTACACAGATGAGCGGTTCGTATACCTATACATATAATAATAGTGTGTTCTGAACTTGAAAAAGAATATATAATTTTTTACCCTATTAGTGCTAGTCGGGCGGGGGCAGATCAGCAAAACAAACATCGCACTAATTATATTTTTAAGGGAGACCGTATTAAACGACCATCGCGTTGCATCGCATCGCATCGCATCGCTCGGCAACGGCAACGGCAACGGCAACGGCAACGGCAACTGTAATCTCCGTTCTCCGTTCTCCCTCGCGCCTCAGGCTCCCGAAGAATCACTCCCATCTTGTTTGTTATATTCGCCAAGTACCGACAAAGACTTACTTCAGGTGTAAGAGTGAGAAATTCGGATTGACTTTAATATGTGATCTGTAATTTGTTTTGTAGCGCGACCGTCACTGTGTAGGTATTTTGGGTGGTCATTTTCGAAACGAAATAAGCCGCCTAAAATTAGGCATTCATTATATAAGTATGTATGTACCTATAGGTAAACTTTTTTCAAAACGCACCAAGTATTCTGATAGACAGATGTTTCTCGCAAAGTTAAGTCATTTTAGTGATTACAATCAGTTAAATTAATTGTCATCCTAAAATGGTTTAATTAACGCCTAAAGCATTGCTTATTTATCATAATTAATCGAATATAGATGTCAATCAATCATCTATGTATGTATGTACATACATACATACTTATACCTATATGCACTATACTACAGGATGATGTCCTTATTGAGTTTCATTTTAATTGTCTTAATTTTAAACTGTAAATACTATGTATTATATAATGCATGCAATTTCCCATCAAAATAATAATCCTGTTATATATTTTAAGGGGCTCTGCCCCGGCCCCGGCCCCATATAGGTAACTAGTTTGATGTGGCGGCGCTTTTATTTTATTTTTTGCGCGAGTTTCGGTGGCCCCCCCTGTAATTTCCGACCGATTATTGTGGTTTTTAACTCTTTTGGCTGGCGCGCCGCGACAACCCATCACCATCACTAGAAGTCCTCTGTGATTTCACAAAAAACACCGGTACTCTGTTTATTTTGCCTCCGAAATATTGTTTCATATATGTAAGTACTACTAATATCGCTTTTTTTCTTTCTTTACACGGTCCATTTAACAAAGATCCTATACGTTGTAACGAAATGTTGGAAATATATGTTATAGGTATGTATGTATGTACCTATACCACTGCTCCATTACAAATATAAACAACCCCTTTCTTTAAAACCGATATATATATATATATATATATATATATATATATATATATATATATATATATATATATATATATATGTATATAATGCTTATTAATTGAGAAACACAATAAATTGCTAGATGCAGCTGTCCACGAAACAATATGAAATTTTAGGTGGAGGGTTCGTAAATACACCCATTATGAAAACCTATAGTCATTATCAAATGACTTCCTGTCGAGTACAAATCAAAAAGTCATTTTGAATGGCCAAAAAAACAAAAGAAAATTAAATTTGCCGGTGGCATAGGGTGGGAATATTTTTCAGTTTCCTTTTCCGACATACTTAGGGTACATTTTAAAAATCTACAACAATACTAAACATATTTTGGTGTTTAAATAATATAGCATTAAGCATTTGTAATCAGGATATGCTTAGATTATGCGAAATACAATCATTCGTATGAAATTTGGATTTTAAATGTATTTATGTAGTTTTTTTTATAGTAAAAACCAAGTCTATTTTCGCCGCCTAATAACACCGCAACACGCACAGTACTTTCGTAACATTGGTTGACAATTTCTGATTCAAGAAACTCCATACATTACGGTCAACAATCATTCGCTTTTCATTTTGTAGTAACCATTTCATAATTAATCAAAATTACTCACCACATTAACAAAATCTTGGAACGTGATCGCAGGGGTCGTTGCAATCCTTGCCTTCTCCAACAGAACCTCTCTTTTACCCGTGCCGACCCGCTGCATAAATTCCGGTTGAGCAAGAGCTGCGACCAACTCCGGCCATGGAATTTCACCGAAACCCTCCGGATCATACTTAAAATTTAATAAACACAGCCCGATTACACAAGAACTTCAAACAAATGTCGCTTACATGTACAAGTCAAGTCGTTCAAAACATAAAACAAACTGTCAAAAACACGCGGCGTCGATTATCGACATTTTGTTTTTGAAACAATGTTACCAACGCACGTAAGCAAAATGGTTGGCAAATATAAATATATAATTACGAATATTTAATTATAAAATACCAAATTAATATTTACCTTATCAAATATCTGTCGCCATTGCTGAAAATAAAAAATTTGTTATTACATGTGTGTATAAATGAAAATGAAGTAAAGCTTCGTTTACATCTCGGAGTAGCTCTTGACGCAGTTCAGTCTCATCGGGTTCGCTAGTCAAATCGGTGTGATCCGTATCATAAATTGCATCGTGATCTTGACCTGGGATCGAATTTAATGATCCGGTGATCGTTGCGATGTGGCCGGGTTCAATTCCGGATTCTTCGGATTGTGCGTGGACCATCAAGGTTTGTTCGGTTAAAGATGGGGATATGCGGTGCGGCCATTGTGAATGTGATATCATTGTTGTTTGAATTACAGATTTGTTTTCATTATTGCATTAGTTTTAGTTCATAGGCCCGGATTGATATGCATGAATGGTAAATTTGTACTATTTATTCGATTCGTCAAATGAATCGTTGATTTATTTAGTAAACAAATCAAATTTTAGATAATATCACAAACGTTATTGAACACAGTAGTACGCATTATTAATAATAATTTGAACACATTGGTTTCCGTAAGAATGTAGAATAGAATTGAATATTGCGTTTATGTATTGAAGGTTTACGTATTGAAATTGTCGAGCGCTTCCTTTTATTTTGTAGTGTCCCCTGTAAATAAAACAATAATGATTTAACTCTGTTACGTATGTCCGTATTACTGATCACATTACCTCATCAAGGTCTAAATAATAATGTTATGGATATATATATATATATATATAAACACACAGAACACAAATGTACAATATGTATATAGTTTAAAATGTAAACAAAACAGCCAGATTTAAATATAATTTAGTTTTAAATGTAAACAAAAATAAAAACATTTGCGAACCAGCTCCGGACAAACGCCGTTTTATACTGCCTCTGTTGCAATTTTCACTAACCCCTTAAAAACACGCCACCGCGCATACGCGAAATGAATACTTACGCAGCTAAATAATCGGCGTTTTCCACTGTAAGGTACGGCCAAATATGCGCTAATTTGGCTGGACAAGTGTACCAGTAGTGAGTCATATGTTAGGGGTTGATTCGATCGTGTAAAGAATTCACGCTCAATTTAATACGACGCTGAAAGATCGATCAGCTAGTTTCTTAAATTAAAGCGACTAAATTTTAAATGTCAATGCAACGTGATATAAAACAACGCTCCTTTTAATCACGGTTTACAACAGTGAAAACTTCAAAACATGGCGTACAATTATTTATTAAACAGTACAAATTTCTTTATTAATACATTAAACAAATAGTTTAATCCTCTTCTTCCTCCGCAACAGGTCCAGCGGTTCCTTTGCGCAAGTTCTTCCTCTTGACACGGCCTGGACGACCGCCACCGAACGGTGACTTGAGGGAGAAGTCAATATGTTTTTGCGAGTCCAAACGAACAACGAAAGATGGAATATTCACAACTTGTTTGCGAACACTAAACAAATCAATTAGAAACACAAAGTATTAGTACAGCGCATTTTGTTACAAGAATAATGGAAGTTAGATACGATTGTTACCTTTAATCCGTTTCGACTTTCAAATGAAAGTATTTCAAGGCATTCAGTTTGCACTGAAGTGGCCATTTTCAGTTTCAAAGGCGTAAGATACAAATCTAAGTGGCCTGAATTTAATAACTAGGAGATCAATTTACCGAATGTGTCGTTGGCGAATCAAAACTCTAGCGTGATGGATTGATTTGGCTAATCCTAATTTGAAAACTTGTGTCTGCAGACGTCGCTCTAAGAAATCTTCTATCTTAAGACCCAAAACGTAATCGAGCTTCATCCGGTTTTCATCCAGCACTCCAATGCGCACCAACCGACGCAATAACGCGTTACCTGTACACAAATTCGAAAATAGTATCAAACATTTCCTTCTTAATAATTCGGCGGATTGACAAACCTTCGAATAATCGGCGCGCATCTTTTTCTTCCAGGGTCAACAATTCACGGGCAGCCTTACGGATCTTGGCCAACGTGTATTTGACTCTCCAGACTTCGCGTTTGTTGCGAAGACCATACTCGCCGATGATCTTTAATTCCTGATCTAAACGAGCCTTTTCATATGGCCGCCGGGGCGTTACATATGTTTTTGAAAACACGGACGGAATGCGTCCGTTCACCATTTTGACAACGAGATCTGTACGTCAAACACGTGG
Organism: Nebria ingens riversi; assembly: GCA_018344505.1. NCBI lineage: Eukaryota > Metazoa > Arthropoda > Insecta > Coleoptera > Carabidae > Nebria > Nebria ingens. The sequence goes on along the minus strand of JADQWA010000057.1, from coordinate 94,500 downwards.
ACATTAGAATCAAGAATTACATTTGTATGCGCTTAATATAAACAAATTTGAAAATTGTTTCCTTGCCATGAATCAGATCATCACATTTAAAAGTGAGTCTGGGATTATACAAGGATTTGTTATCGCCTAAATCGATTAGAGATGATTGAAATGTGTATCAATCTCCCTTGCCCAGAGAATGAGGCTGTATAATCATGAAAAATCTAAACCATCCGATGGCTATTTGCACATTTTATTAAGTAATAAGATGGTTTAGTTTCAATGTTAACAGAATACAACTATATTTATGTTCGAATATTAATGTTATGTAGAAATAACTCACCTCACTCGTCGATCGAAGTACAATTAATGAAAGAGGATATGGTGTTTCTAACTTGACTCAAATGATGGAACCCCCACCCTACCAACAAAGTTCGTACCAATGTTGCCTACTCAAACATAATAAATACTTTCCCTGCTACTTCGAATATTTGACAAATTAATTAAAAAAGCGAAATATTAATCTCCATTGCTTATATAAGTACGAAATAAGAAAATAACATATATATATATATATATATATATATATATATATATAAAAATAGTTTTCAGCATTTGTATCACAACACACACAGGCGTTCGATTAGTTATAAACGGGGCTTATTAACGGCGGGAACATAGTCAATATATGAATTATGACTACAACAATGTACTTTGAAAACCGTATGTACAATATTTAGTAATTTTAATAATTATATTTAAATTTTTGGAATAAAATCATTTGATTTTAAAATGATTTTGTAATAAAAAGAGATTCTATTGACTTGCGTACGCCTTATATAAAACCGAACCTCACTTTCACTTTTGTATTGTTGTGATGTCTAAATGTCAGTGATGTTGTATTGTATTTCTGCCTCTATAACTGAATTGACGCGATGATCTGTGATTAAATAATCACCGTGATGAATCCATCTCGTGTTGTTCAAACAATATTTCGTAGATTATCCTCTGGAGATAGTTTGTTTACACAAATAAATACAACGCACTTGCAGATTGCGACACCGTGCTCAAAACAGATTGAAAGTGAATCGTTGACGCAGAACAAAAGGTATGTTAATTTGTTTCAGACATTTGTGGGTAACCATTCGTGTACAAAATGTGTTTATATGAAATTAGATATTTGACAACATTTACAAATCAAATACAAATCAGACCGATGGCAACCGCTTCCAGTAGTACTTCTGGAGCTCACAAAAATCGGTTAGCCCTTGAAAAATCACCATACTTACTTCAACATGCCTCGAACCCTGTGGACTGGTATCCGTGGTCTGAGGAAGCTTTTGAAAAGGCACGAAATGAAAATAAATTAATATTTTTATCTGTCGGTTACTCAACATGTCATTGGTGTCACGTTATGGAGAAAGAATCGTTTGAAAACGAAAGCGTTGCCGCAATCATGAACGCGAACTACATTAATATTAAGGTCGATCGCGAAGAGCGACCTGATATCGATAGGGTTTATATGTCGTTCGTTCAGGCGACTTCCGGTTCTGGGGGCTGGCCAATGTCCGTGTTTTTAACACCGAATCTAGAGCCTATTACGGGCGGGACATATTTCCCACCGGAGGACAAATGGGGGCGTCCAGGGTTTAAGACGATTTTAAATTCAATCGCGGAAAAATGGTCAAATGATAAAGCGACGATCATCAAATCGGGCAAATATATCGTATCGGTCTTAAAAAAAGCGTCACAAGCTGAAGCGGGCGGGGGTGAAGCTCCCGGTTTGGAATGTATGCGTAGATGCATCCAGCAATTTAGCAAATCTTATGAACACGAGTTTGGTGGCTTTTCCACAAGCCCTAAATTTCCTCAACCCTCAAATTTCGACTTTTTATTCCACGTGTATTCGCGCGATTGTGATTCAACCATTGGTAAACAGTGTTTAAATATGTGTCTAACCACTTTAAAGTGTATGGCAAATGGCGGCATTCACGATCATGTGTCTAATGGTTTCGCGCGTTATTCAACGGATGCGAAATGGCATGTGCCACACTTTGAAAAAATGCTTTACGACCAAGGCCAATTGGCTGTTTCGTATTGCAATGCTTTTGTCGCGACAAAAGATATATTTTACGCCGATATCGTTCGGGATATTTTGCTGTATGTCGGTCGCGATTTGAGCCATGAGGCTGGCGGCTTTTATAGTGCCGAAGACGCGGATTCGTACCCCACTGAAAGTTCTAACCATAAGGCCGAAGGTGCGTTTTGCGTTTGGACGTACGGCGAAATTATTGAGCACATAACCGGTCGAACGAATGGCATAGAAAACGCAGAAATCTTCTGTCACCATTACAACGTCAAAAAAGGCGGTAACGTGAACCCCAGTCAGGATCCACACAATGAATTAGAACACAAAAACGTTTTGATCATCTACGGCAGCTTAGAATCTACGGCGGAATTCTTTGAAATGGCCGTCGATGCTGTAAAAGGCTCTTTAGACAAATCACTTAAAACGCTATATGACATTCGGCAAACACGACCCAGACCCCATTTAGATTCTAAGATGCTTACAGCCTGGAATGGTCTAATGATCACAGGCTTCGCCAAGGCGGGCTACTTTTTAAAAGAACAGTCTTATGTGGATCGTGCCATTGCTGCGGCGAATTTTGTTAAGAAGTACTTGTATATCGAAGAAGGTAAAACGTTAATACGATGCTGTTATCGTGGCGAAGACGGCCAGATCGCGCAAAAGTAAGCTCAACATCGAATCGAATTCTCGCGTGAGCTAGCAATGGTTTTTACTTTATAGTTCTGTACCGATTGCGGCGTTTTTGGATGATTACGCGTTTTTAATTCGAAGTCTTTTGGACCTGTACGAATCGACGTTGGATGCCACGTGGCTGGATTGGGCAGAATCTCTGCAGGACACGCAGGATGGCCTGTTTTGGGATGATGAACATGCCGGTTATTTTACGAGCCCTGAAGGAGATACCAGCGTTTTGATCCGTGTCAAGGAAGGTGAGTAATTCTATTTTATGTTAAACTTACGATGTACAAACATTGTTTTGAAATGTGTGACCTTGCTCCAGTTGCATAAAATCAACTATGGAATTTTATATCATTAAAAACATGATTTAATTTCCATATAAATGGAAAGGTTCCTAGGTGCAATCGTTAGTAGTTACTTATTTATATATACATACATATAAGTCTGTCTATGTAGGGGCCCGAATTTTAGGGTGTTAATCGTAAATTTAATTTGAATCGGTCTAATTTAGTCTGTGACATGATCCAGACTTGCGCCGCGCGATAGCGTAAATATTTTGACATTTCTTCGCGATTCATGGAGGTCTCGTAACCAGTTTTACTAATAGTAATAGCCCCAAAATAGAAATTACTATACTTCATTTTTTTTTCTTGTATACTTTACGAATTAATAAGTTCGTTGCGCATTTTTTCCGTTTGATTCCGTTTATTCTTATTGCAAATATGAATGAATGAATATTTATAATGAACTGTATGGTTTGTTAGTTTTATTTATCGTTAGTTTCACAGAAATGACTAAATAAACACCAAGTTCCGGTTATATTACACATTTATGGTTGTTATGGCTGATGCATACATTCATATTAATAAACGATGGTTATTAAAGATTGGAATTTATTAATCATTTAAAGTGTGTATACACACACCACTTTTGACAATGATTATAATCGTTGAACATTTTCTTTTGCGCGCCTGGGAAAAATATTCTTTTGTTTATGTGGAAAGAAATTAGATTTCCTCTAGTAAAACGAAAAACGTTTTCCGCAAAAGCGAGAGACATTTTTGTAGCTCCTTTCTGGCATATATTTAACGAGATATTTTAAAACAATTTGTAATATTTTAAATAGCTTCAAAATATTTTTCCGCAATATATAAAACTGAAATCTGCATATTTTCAAAACAAATATAAATTTGACTGTATTGAGTGTTCCAGACATACGAAAATAAACATTTAGCTTTTTAGAATTCAGTTCTGGAAAACATTTTGATTAAATGAGGTAAATACGCTGTCTTTTTGATATTTTTAGGCTGTACAAGTTTTATTTATTGCTATAAATCATAAATGACGAATGTTTATTTGAATCAAACATTGTTAAATAACAATTTTGTATTCGTTTTGGTGCTTACTTTTAATTCCAGACCAAGATGGTGCCGAGCCTAGCGGCAACTCAGTTAGTGCCCAAAATTTAATTCGTCTAGGCTCTTATTTGGATCGTTCCGACATGAAATTGAAGGCAGAACGTTTACTAGCTTCGTTTTCAGAACGGCTACACAAAATCCCAATCGCTTTACCGGAAATGACGTCAGCTTTAATGTTATACCACGATTCTCCTACTCAGGTTTGATATTCTTAGGTATATTAATAGGTCGTTATATTACTTTGGGAATGTTGTCTAGGTGTTTATTGTGGGGGATAGGGGTAGTCCGAGCACTGAGGCGTTGCTGGATGTGGTAAGGGCGCGTCTTCTCCCGTGCAGACTACTGGTGCTCGCCGATGGAGCTGACGGGCCCAGTAAAGGACTTTATAGACGGCTGGATATTTTGGCAAAGTTAAAATCACCAGGAAATAAACCTACAGCTTATGTTTGTCATCATCATGCGTGCTCGTTGCCTGTTTCAGAGCCTCAGGATCTGTGTAACCTCCTCGAAGAAGACCTTCGGGTTCAATTGAGGCAGTAAGAAATTTATACAAATCTACTTTATATTTTACAGTGCATGCTTAAGTTTCATTTTTATTAAGCATGTACTGTAATGTCAAGTTAACTGTATAGTTTATTAAATGAAACGAAACTCGTCCATGACTTTCTGTAAAAGGGAAATTTACATAAATAGATTGGCTCCGCTCAAATTTTAAGCTGAAAAATGTAAGCCGTAGAGATTTAAAGTATTTGTGGTTTTTTTAGGAACGTTTCTTTCAAATTTATGTTAAGGCGCTACTACACTAAATGGACTGTAAGAATTATTGTTTAGAAAAGCTACACGCGTTCTTACTTTTCATCAATGTATCTTTGTTATAAACTGAACAAATCAAATATATATATATATATATATATATATTATATATATATAATATATATATATATATATATAGATTATATATATATATAATATATATATATATATATATAATATTATCATCATATATATATATATATATATATATCTATATATCTCTATATATATATATATTATATATATATATATATATATATATATATATATATATATATATATATATATATATATCTATATATTATATATATATATTATATATATATATATATATATATATATATATATATATATATATATATATATATATATATATATATATATATATATATATATGTATATATATATATATGTAGGTAGGTATATTGTAAAATTTAAAATTGAACAAAATTTATGGTAGTGTTATTGACAATAAATGTATTAGATTTCAATTTCAAAACAATGATTAACTTGCCAAAAAGTCAAAATTGAAAGTTCGGGACTTTTAGGCAATAGCCCGGATTGCTTGAATTTATTTATGATGCATATATAGTTACATATGTAGTTGTGAAATATTTTAAAATAATTTATCAAAAAAAAGACGTATATATACATACATATAATTGGATGTGACAGAAAGTATAAAATTTAATTTTATACTACGAGATTTTGTAAACTATTTTGTTGATGGATAGAGTGTCTTTGACAACTGACTCATATATCTTAAAACTTAACAAACATCGATGGTGTAGAGTTTAGTTTGAATTTATATGGCTCAGTTGTCGGCGTGTATTCAGGTTTTGGTATGTGATAATTGTTATTATTGATTGTAAATCTTGTTTTAATTGATATTGAGTAAACTAATTGCACATATTTGCACTTTATTTTACCCTTAATCCAAACAGTTCAATCCAAATGTTTCTATAGAGTAGTTTTACTATGTTCGCACACTGGGTACCTATTTTTATTTATACTATTTTATATTAGTGAATTTTCTTTAATAATAGTTATTTCGTCCTTTAAAAGAAAGCTGGCGTAACGTCGTATACCCAAGTGTGACATTTTAATAATCAAACTAAAATTTCTTGAAATTTGTAGCATTATGGATAAACAAAAAAAAACACTGTTATGACAATGAAAAATATTAAAAATAATAAATTATTGATTACGGCCCAGTTCATCTACGCTGAAAAGAAGTTTAAAATTTCGAGCAAAAATGATCCGTACGTACGTATGTATGTATGTATAAAAACCATTAGGTCGGTAATCGTTGCGTAATCGTCTCAAATCTCCAACAAGTAAAAATGCAATACATTTTGCTTCTGTTTACGATGAAACGGTCAAACTTACCAATTTGTTTATTGAATAAAAGTTGTTAAACTATTTATTATCTAAAACTTTTATTAAGAACATTTTGCTAAATAAAATTGTTTAAGTTTTAAGCGAAAATTTTTCAATCATTTCCATTTAGTTTCACAGTTTAACACCAGAAAGCAGCACGAAGCTCGTTTGAAAATTTTAAAACTATTTTCAATGATTATTTTCAAATGGTAAGACTTGGAATTTAATTTTATTGATAAAAAGGGTTTGGTAATTAAATATCTATAACTTTTATAAATAAGGTTTTGGTTATTTTGACATTTTCGGAAAATGATTTTTGTGCTATATATACATAATATTTGAAGCCAACGATACAATTGTGTGCTGCGGCACAGTATGTTACAGTGTTTTGTGGGGGCACTAGACTATTTTTGAGCCTTCAATATTCGTCCTTTATTAATTAAAAGATGGCTTAAGTTTCCGTATTTTTTTATTAAAATCATTTATTGTTAATAAAATTCTTTGATTTGCAAAACATACATTACCTATATACAGTTATATTTAACTTTGATTTGAAATATTTCGCAACTTGAAAGCATTTTTCAATAAACATTAAATTCACTTCAGTATTTACTGCTGCAATCTGGTCGCTTGTATGCATGTAGTTAAGTAATAATCAATTTGTTTCAACTATTTTAGGCCGAAGTTATTTTTTGCTAGTTTTAATTAATTAATTAATTAAATTCATCATTCTTTTTAGTAGCCTAACTTTTCAGTGCTACATAATCAAGCTTTGTGTTTCAGTACTAATTTTTAAAATATTTTTAAGTATGATTCTGGTCGACCTGCACGAGTTATCGTTAGAGGATGATGTTTCGCGCGAATGCAATTTTGTATCAGTAACTAATTTCATGCCTATTTCCATCAAATTATGAATAGCAATAGACATGAAGTTGTTATATATATATATATATATATAAGTACTGATAGTATGGTAAAGAGAACATCTTTAATTTAGTTTTGATTTAAATAAATAAAATATACTTACCTATATATAAACGAATGATTTCAGATGAATTTTTCAATAAGTTATGTCTTGTATTGGATGTGTGTCTTTGACGAGCTATTTTTAAATAATAATAAAATTTAAAAAAAAAACCCTTGTATTTTCAATTTCTACCCTAAAATATTATATACATATAATCGGAATAAGACTTGTATGTATGTAAATATAAAAAAACATATTTCTTTATATTATATACATATGTATGTATATATGTAGCTCTTTCTCTGTCTCTCTCTATACTATACACGCATAAAGTTTGGAGGTTTAAGAGAGGCGCTTGCGCGTTCCAGCCTCCATGAGGCCTTGCGAAGCTGTTGCATTCGACATCAGTTGGCGTCCAGCGAACTTGCAGGCGTGTGTCCATCGCGTTCCCGCATTTACTAAACCGCGTATAATAACATTCATTTTTTCGTTTGTTTGTATTTGATCAAAAATAACAATAACATAAATCAAAAATATAACTTATTATAGACTATGACATTTAATAAGCTCGATTAGGACTTGCAAACTGATTTATACAGGCATAATATAGGTATATATGTGTAAGGTGGCTAATATTGCTTAAATTCGTATAAATAAATAAATATGTGATTCGTGTCAATGTGTTTGTGTTCATCTTCTAAAAATGGTGTCTTCGAAAACAAATGTTTATTATTTAACTATACCTATATAAATAATAATAATTCATTTCAAAATGTCCGAATTATAAAATTATTGTTAACAGTATTAAATATAAACTTAAAATATGATAGTACCTTACCTATCTAATTAATGAAGATGATGCAAGTGATTTAAAAGTGAATACATATATATATATATATATATTCATATATACATAAGTATGAGTGTGATGTGCGATTCAAAAATAAAATATAAAATAGTTAAAAAAATGCATTATTATCCGAGTGCGGCGGGTATTGGTTACAGTCACTGCCGCAACACGGATGGCCCACCTGGGGCGGTGGAACTCGTCGCCACCGAGGTGCTGCCTCCCGTCGGACCTGGACATGGTGGATAGCGGAGACAGCGCCCTGAGTGATCTAGGTGTGGTTTTCAACATTTCTTCTAATGATATTTACCTATAGGTAATATGCGTATCTATATGTTAGTAATTCATTTATAATATTATATTTTATGCGAAACCATTTTTATTGCATTCTTTACGAAAGCTATAGTCTATGATTTTGCAATATTAAGCTATAAATCAAATATATGTACGAGTATGTACATACATACATATAGTCGAATTCACATAAGAAGAACATTTTTGTGGCATGAATCATACACTTTTTACATATAATCATATGGAGTGTAGTGATGATTCATGCCACAAAAATGTTCTTCTTATGTGAATTCGACTATATGTATGTATGTACATACATACATACTCGTACATATGTATGTTGGCTGAGATTGTGGTTCGAAATCATCTAGATCTACCCGCTGCAGCTGTGATTTTTGCTCCCAATAATAATAATAATCTTGGTAACATGGTAAAATTTGTATTTCCCATAAGAAATATGGGAAATACATACATACCTATAAGTATATTTTTGTAACCTAATAGAGATGAATTATTGTGATTAGCTTGTTAATTCGGAGGTAATTGTATTTTATTTGTAATTAAGGAAAGCCGCGAGGTACTGGACAGGAATTTACGCGGATATTTCGTAAATGTTGAGAAAGGCTTTATTATTTTTTCTAATGAGTATACATTTGAGTCTTTGTGCTATGTATAATTATTCAAGTCGAGTAGGTATGTATGTATGTATGTATGTATGTATACATACATGCAAGAGTCAGGAACATTTTCAAATGTGAATTGTGTTGATAAAAACATTCTTAGAAAAGCACGTCTTACATTACATTACATTACATTACATACTACATCTGTATATTATATTTAACTTTTAATGAATACAAGATGTAAAATGATGTATGATTTAAATGTTAAGTATGCACATATTATGCAGTATATTGGTAAAATATACATACATACATATGAGTAATTCATGCAAAGCAAATTATTTTTGGCTGACAAACTTGGTATCGGCGATAACTATGTATGTATGTATATATGTATATATAACCAGTGACCAGTTATAGCTATAGTATTTAATCACTCGATGGTATAGCAGCCATTACATAGAATGTATGTAGTACATACATATATGTATATTCAACAGATGACCGTTGGTGGTTTTGATCGAAAGCATAATAATTTCAGACAAGAAATTGATATTTAGAGTGTTGGCAAAATGTTTTGAGTGGATTTGTATAACACTTGAATGGCCAGATGGTTAGTTTTATGATGGGTGGGTTGGGTGCATACGTGTGATTATTCCGGAAATACCTTTCGTCAAATATGACTTCAACAGCCAGAAGAGCGAGCGCGCTTGGAGGCTAACTCCATCAGAACCATCATATACTCGTATTTGTTCTGTGCGTGGCTATTTTTACCGACCTTAAAATTAGTTATCACACACAAATTGATTCTAGAGTGTACTATAAGAATGTAGCCTTCTAATACAAGATTAGTAACATCAACACACACACACACACGTGCACACAAGATAATGCATCTGTGTTATTTATGATACATTTTTATTTGTTTATCAAAAAACATTATATTAATTTTACACATTTTCAGTTTATATTAAGTGATGGAAACTGGCGACGTGGCTTGTTTTTGTTAAAACTAAATGTATGCACATTTATATAGCCCCGCCTATAATGTATTTCATTTCACAAAACATAACTTTTGAATTAGGTCCTGTCTGAAACAACAACACAATATTTCCATTTCGCGAATCAGCACTTATAAGACTATAGGTAGGTAGGTAGGTATGTATGTTAGAACAAAAACTAATTTTATAAGGAACAAATGTTTCTTCTTGAGTACACACACACACATATGTATGTAGTATGTATATATGAAATATAATTTATATACATACCTAGTAGTAATTACAACAGAAATCATTGGAATATCTAACAAGCATTGATTGGATATTCGAAACTAGAATTAGGTATAGTGTTTGATCAATAAATCATTTTGATTTTAGTATAGTTACATTTAATTAATTAGTTGAGTTAAAAAGAGCAGACGTATAATACTTATTCTTTTGAAAAAGAAAATCGGCACGGCACGGCGCGGCGGGCGGGCGCTTCAATGTCACCACCGAGCACAAATAATGAAATCAATGATACACACAAAAAGTGACCCAAATTCTAGTCGAAAATATTTACCCTCTTCTATGATGCCCGTATGTCTATCTGTAGTATCTGTGTATATGTATGTATGTATGTCCTATAGGACATTTATTGAATTAACACATTTTAAATGTTTTTCATTTAAAATGTGAAATTATAAAACAAACAAAAATGTTGGTAGGCACATACATACATACACGAGATGAAAAATAATAAAAGTGATTTATGGAATATAAATATATATATATATATATATATATATATATATGTATCATATACATACGATATACATATGTAATTCTGAACAAAAACACCGTGATCTAATTTTAACCAAGCGTGTGTTAGGCGTGCGCACAATTTTCGCACTCATTTATAGAATATAAGCTCGAGGCATTATTCACTCACTGAGGTATTCCTATTTTTACACTAATTATTTTGCAATTACACATCTAGGTATGTACATACCATTGCATATAATATTTAAACTTTGTATAGTATATGTAGTACCTACCTACATATGTATCTAAATAAATACAATTTGTATGTTAATCAATATAAGTACTTAGTTTGAATTAAACAAATGGTCATGTATTCTATTTTAAATAAAGAACCACACAGATATGTATGTATGTGTGTACCTATGTAGTGGATCTTTCTTATCATGATAAGTGTGACAGCTGTCTTCTTATTGATTATTTTCGGGGTAGTACGTCTAATTTGGGTCAAGTTGCACGTTTTATAAGAGGACACGCTAATAACAATGATTTTATAAATATATTATTAAAATTCTTATATACCTACCTACGTATTACTATGTAACTTCTTGTAAAGGTAGATTTTGCAAAAAAAACAACCGTACATCAATAATAAATAAATATATAGAATATAGTTTGTGGTAATTTGCATTAGATTGGATGAAATTTGGCGCGAGTTGGTTTAAATTACAATTAGACCCCCTGCCATGGCTCTTAGCACTAGGGCGTCTGTTGGCTTGCTGCAATTATCTAATTGCCACCACTAACATTGCTACATGATCCGTTGTTCCATTACTAATAGTAATAACATGTTAGGTATGTACATACCTAGTACAAATTATGAAATATATACATTCACACAATATACAGATATTGGATAGGTTGTGCGATAATTAAGTTGATGTTTACGGTTTTTACATTTAATATAGGCAATACCTAAATAAAAATGTCACACGCGGATATGCCATATAAATTTGAAAACGCGTCACTCTAATGCTATTATATCGATTTCTCAACAAGTGTATTGTATTGTATTATATTGTATTGTATTGTATTGTATTGTATTGTATTGTATGTGTGTACACATACATACAAGTCAATGGAGAATTATTGATTTTAAAATACTATAGCTCCATATGTAAATATAAAAGTTGTCAACAATTGACCTTGACGGGACATCTATTTTCCAGAAATGCATTTATTTAAGTATACATGTAGTAGGTATCGTATATTAGTATGCATAGGTATGTATGTATGTATGTATGTACGCGAGCGACGATCATGCCAGTGTGTCATTACACGTATCGGTTGTCAATATCATCTTACGACGTCAGCTAATGATTAAAATCTACTAATTAACGTAATTACACTGTCAATCGTTGACATCACGGACGACGCCAACAGGCCAACTTCAAAGAAATAAGATATGCTCTGTTTTGTGTGTGTGTGCGCGCGCGCGCGCGCTAATTACTTCACAAATCGAAAGTCTGTTCTGTTCTGTTCTGTTCTATTCTGTTCTCTAAGATTAAATAGTAATCTGAATTGATTTTTAAAATGAAATTTTTATTACATATGTATCTATTTTATATATGTATGTACATATGTAGGTAAGGATGTTTATATACCTATTAAATTGCCGTTGTTAACGTTATTATATAAAGAAAATTGAATTGGCTTAAGTTTATTAATTAAATATGGTAACAGTGTTAATTTTTGTGAGAAACTTTTCCAATTTCGCGAAGCGGCCATTCTTTATGTTAATGACAAGTTTGTTGGTTGCGGAATTGTATGTATATATGTATATATATATAGTTACAAAATAAGATACATACATACATTTATTATTTTCGAACAAATGAAATACGTGATGGATCCATCACGTTGCACGTTGCATTGATATGGTTTGGCATATCGTATATCTACGTAGTACATACATACATACATCCATAGATATTAATTCGTAACAAAAGACTGTCTTTTAACGGAAATGAATATTGCTAGCAGACGAGATGGAATTATAATTGGTGTGATTTTAGAAAATGGTTTTGTTCTCTCTGCCGTCTGCTGCTGATTGCGTGATGCCATGCCGCTGTAAATGATGCAAATATAAATGAAAGAATACATACACACACACACACACACACACACACCTACATTGTCCATCTCATAATAATTTAATTATTCTAAAAACAAATAGACGAACGGAAAGTCTATATCTTATTTTAAATCAGTTATTATTCACTAATTACTAATGTCAGTGTAAATATGCTAAAGATACTAGAGAGTGATATGGTAAAACGGTGCTAATTAATAACTACATATGTATATGCACTGATGTGCGCATCAACATCAAATTTACATTTCGAATACCTACCTATAAATGTATGTAGTATGTATGTATGTATGTACTTGCATGTATGTACATACATACCTATGTTGGACCCTCGCACAAAATAGGTATATGAAATAAAATTCAAATAATTCCCCAAACGCATTAGTAATAGCAATGACAGTTTCTAGTTGGTTTAATAATCATTTGATTATAAGATGTACGGTATAGTATTTCATCCTAAAGTGCTAATTTGATTTGGGCTTTAGTATCAGTCATGCGAAGCATTACAGTGACACAACTATAAGTATGTAATGTAATGTAATGTAATGTAATGTAATGTGATGTGATGTATGTACCAAATAACTTGATGTATTATTCAATCATATTACGTATGTACGTAGGTCATTAGACAATATTATAAGTGAATTTCAATCATCATCAAGACACATTGATTGGCGTCTTGTTGCGGAGGAAGCTACAGCATAGCCTACATATATTAAAATAAAACATTTGTTTCAGAGAGTGAATCGGGCAGTGGCTCCGGCACTTGCTCCGGGTCCGTGGAGGTGGATCCCAATTTGCCGTATCCAGGAATTGCGCCCATTGCCCTACGGTATCTGTCGCAAACGACCCGCCCTAGGAACTGGTGTTTGAAGCTGATTTCTAATCCATATCCTTTTTATATGTATGTAATAAATAACATACATATGTATGTATGTATGTATGTATGTATGTACATACATACATAATAACATCAAGCATCAGGTATCCACACACATTTGATAATAGGTATTTGTCGAATTTGATATTTATTGTTTTATGCATATAATAATCCTTGTAAGATTCTTTTTACATCCATTCACATGTTGACAATCTATCCTCCTTCTGCTTCATCACCTAAACGATTTTATGGTTGATTACGACTCGCTCCAACAACTAACACATGGGTTAATAAACCTTAAACACATAAACAAAACGAACAAAAAAGAAGGATGTTTTTGTTTTTTAACGGTCAAAACAAAATATACCTATACATAAGTTTTAAATGTAATATTTAATAATAATAAAACAATCAATGAATGCATAAATCGTACAGAGGCAGCAGTAGTATTTGGTGATTATTAATAAACAAAACATACAAAATACATATGTACGTTGATATTTATATACATACATACCTAGCCTTCTACATAAAAATGTCCAACAACCAATTTACTATGTATTGCGGTTAACAAAACAGATGCTGCGGATAATTAAATTACGATTTATAGTTCTCGAATCACCAAGCCAAGATAAATATACGTATGTATGTATGTATGTACATATATCCATATACCTATAAAGATTTACAATATATGTATGTACATACATACATACCATACATAGATGGTATATACATATAATAATGTGCGACAAAAATAAAACATAACTGACTCACATATTTTTAAAACAATATTTAGTTGTGTGACATAAATGTTACTTTTTCTACTACTACATCACGCACGACATATGTGTATGTATGCATGTATGTATGTATGTATGTATGTATGCATGTATGTATGTATATGTATGCATGTATGTATATGTATGTAGATATTTAACATATATTGTTTTGTTATCTTTCCGACTATAAATATACCGGGTGCTCATTCTTTGGCAGCGCTTTCGACACCAACAGAAACATTCCATTTTCATTTCATTTCACTATATATTACCTACACATACTGTGATGTGTATTAGTTACTACAGGAAATTGGACTGTCAATATCACACGGAATTATATACCTAAGGAATCTCTTTCTCGATTTTGTTTCATTGTTATTGTTATAGAAACCTCTTTCAGTCATACATATGTACTTATTTACAACTTGTCCATAACACTGATGCGTCATTTATGTTATTATATTAAAAAAATAAAATAAAATATATATATATATATATATATATATATATATATATATATATATATATATATATATATATATATATATATATATACATATATGTTTTGAAAGAATTATTATATCACTATGGCTATAGTTTTGACGTAGTGAACATAAAACTGATTTGAAATTCCAACCAAAATATTTCGACATGGTGCCAAATATCTATTTGTATGTATGTATGTATTAGCGGTTTTAGTGCATTGCTCCTTTCATATTTATTTATGTATCTATAATATAAATTAAAAGACAATAGAGATTTGTGCTTGTGGCAGTTTTGTATGTACTAGTCATAACATTTTGAACATTTGCCAAAGACATTTTCATTAAATTATATGGGAAACGCACATATCGTTCTTAATTACTTCATAGGTATATATTAACTATAGTCTTTAAGAACTTCATACATAATATTTACCAGCAATTATTGGTAAATAATATTATTATTGTTAAATAAATATCATGTTTTTTAGAGTCTTTGAACTCTCTCTTTAGTGTTTTTCTTTTTCATTTATGACTTGGATCGCGTCCAAAAGTTGTGGTTGATGATTTTTTTTTCTGCTTCGGGAGGGGTTCTTATTCGAATCACAACAACAGGCATATGTAACAATGTTTCATAAATAACGAAATGAACTGCTGTTTCACGTATTTGAAAAACTCATAAATGTTTTATATAGTATGTATATATATGTATGTACATATATATATATATATATACATATAAGTGATTTACGAAAGAAAATAATTAATGTTGATGCTTCGCGAAATAAGATGTTATGATTTGAAATATTTTATAAATAGTTTCACTCAGATACATTCATATGTACGGAAAAGTTGCAATTAACAGACTTCTTGCCAACATGATGTAATAAATAAATAAATAAATAAATAAAGGTACATACATATCTGTACATATATTGATTTATTAAACTTAATAATTTCATTTAAAAAGCCTCCTCTAGCAAAATGTTTTCTATTTATTTACAATGCAAGACAATCTAATTTTAAATGTTGGCTATCGACTTAATTTTTTTTGAATAAGACCTTGCCAAATAGTTACGGGCATTCCCATTGTAGTTAGCGCCGTTCTGACATCATTTGGCACAACTGTGAAACTTTTGAAAATAAATACACACTGTAAAATAATTCGCTTTCAGCGAGCAACGAGGCATTACGTGAATTGTCAATACCTACTTTGATATCTATAGTTTAATAATGCTGAAATAACATGAAACGAAAATCACATAGGTATAATAATAGCCTTTGTACTGTGTAGATATTGGCACAAACGACAGAATAAAAGCGTATCCGGATCCGAATCCGGATCCGGATGTTATTTTGGCCAGACGTCCCAAAGGTATGCTTCTATACCATCATACGTTGTTAACAATAGTCAATAGCGTCGCGCTTCTTTAGCTATTTCATTGCCCTTGGGCGAAGAGCGAAGACGTTTCATTGCGGCATCGGCAGTAGCAATAGCAATAGCGACGCGGCGGCGACACTTATTATAAATAATCATCTACTTTTACCAATTATGTATGTATGTACTATGTATGTATGTATGTACATACATACGCTGGCGTATTCCATCTGCGTATATCTTATGCTCGATTAAATCAAACTTGAGATTACCACTTTATTATATAATATAACCACGTATGTATGTATGTATGTACATACATATTTGTTATTTACTACTTTTATTAGCATTGACTTGAATGGTATTATTGCTGAAAGTATTATATTCTTTCCACTATCAATAGATTATAGGCCACGAATGTAATTGAACCACTACATCATTAATTACGGATGATTGTGGTATTGATGTGCAGTAAATATGCGTGAGAACCAATTGTTGTCTAATTACTCTCACGTATTGCACACAATTTGTAATAAGTGTGTATCATTATCACGAATGACCAAAATACATACATACATGCATACATATACGTATGTATGATTGATCAAACAACCGACGCGTCGTTATACAGTTTGCACTGTTGGCTGGTGTGATTACGCGCATATTAGACAAATCGAATTTGTGAAGGGCTTGATGCCTAAAAGGCCGATGTGAAAGGGCCATCATTTATTCGCTAAATTCGCACGCAAGGAAACGTGCTCGACACGCACTGGCGGTAAATAAAAAAATCGTTGAAACGTCCAGCAGCACCTGTAATAAATTAGCACTCACTTCAGCCGCTCAATTAAAGCACAACTTGAAAATCGTAGGTATTATTTCAAATGACTTGCGTCCTTTTATTATACCTATGTACATACATACATACCTACATACGTATGTATGTAGAAAATAAAACTTACATTACGTATCTTGTGTTGTAATCATAAGTTGATAAATAATCATTTTTTTAGCGTTTATCATGTATGTATGTAGAGGAATATTTAAGGTATTAAATGATTCATGGTGATATGCTTTATCATGTCGGATGGAATTTGCAAAGCATAACATCTCTGTATGTGTGTGTGTGTGTGTGTGTGTGTGTGTGTATACGTACACACACACACACACATAAACATAAAATATCATATAGAAATAAAGTGTTTTACGAGATTCCACAGTTTATTATTGAATTGTTTTACGACTAAAATGTTACTATTGTAAATACACATACATAAGTACATATATACCTACCTACTTGTGTATTGTGAAATATTTATAGACATAACACAAATCATAATCAAACCAGCGGCTTTTTGAAATATTATTATTATTTCAGAATAACGAATAAATAACCATCATTATTTAGTTTATGTATGTACATACATACATGCATACATACATATGTACCTCTGTATTCAAGATAAATGAGTGTCTTAGTAGTTAATGAACAACTATGTATGTATGTACCTATAGATACTATTGTATACAAGCATTGCGACTGGAATGTCAAGAATGTGAGTGTGTGATGGTTCAAGGTTTATCACCATTATAACTAACTTTTGTTATAGTTACACTATTTTTTGGTATATTCATTAAAATGATCCAATTGCTGCATCCGTATGTATGTATGTATGTACATACATATGTATTGATAGATACTGAGATAGTTCTTCATCGCAATGTAAGTACGAGTATAATTTGAAATCGCTTCCTGCCTTTAATTAATTCTCGATTTGGCCGGCAAATGGCGCAATCCTAATTTCCTCTCATCATCGTTCTTCAAATTCTTTGTACGATTATTTGTTTTGTTGATTCACTATTTGTGTGTGTGTGTGTGTATGCATTTTGATTGGATTTTTAATACCTATGTATGTCCTCAAAATAATGGCCAATATAAGCAAATCATTTTCCATACAACACTGATGCAGATAATTCCATCAGAGAAAATATGTATGAACGTATGTTGCTACGAATGTATAGTATAGTACCTATGTATGTATGTACATACATACATATATATATATATATAGGTAGTAGGTTTTCTCTGTTTAGTCACCTGTTGCGAGTAGATAACGACGCTGAACGTCCTTGGTATCAGCAGCAGCGGCACAAATGGGGGTTGATTAAATCCACTACGACCACCCTTCCCCCTTATCCTTGTCTGTCTTGTACCGTTTATATGCCAACGCCAAGTTAATGCAAATTAACGTACTAGTTGTAGTAGTAGTAGTAGTAGTAGCAGTAGTATTAGTATACCAAACTTTATAAATGAATATCATCATATACATATGTATGTACGTATGTATGTATGTATACGTAAATACAGAATACCTTTTATACTCACTCAGTGCCTAACTAAATGTATACTCTTTATTTGAAAAAAAAAATATATATATATATTTATATATTTTAATGTAAAATTAAGCGTGCTATAATCAAAAGAAAAGAGAATTCCTTTTTCCTCCACTTGAACATTGATTATATAAAACATGTATATAAATGTATGTAAGTATATAGTGTATATTATACAAGGCGTGATGATGGTTTTGTCTCTCAAGGGGCTGTTTAACGTCGTCGTGATGCCTTATTATACGTGCGCATCATAATCGTTTGGTCAGGTTTGCAATTAACATTTTAATATATACGTACGTACATATGTATGTATGTATGTATGTAGCTATGTATGTTTTAATGATGCCATTGTATGCATTATTCTGTGAATAAAACACTTTGTATAAAAGAAAAACACATTTCATTTGGTAGTTATGACATATGTATGTACATACATACATACATACATACATACATACTACTACCGATTCATTTGTGTATCATAATATATTCATTTGAAATCAAAACTGCTGCCAGATTGTCATTTGTTCCCATCGGAAGTGGCCTCAAAATTGCAGGCAGGATATCATGATTTATATCACACAGTTATCAAATCAGTTCAACAAATGCAGATGATTATTTGATCATTTTACTTATTACATGTATAAATATAAAAGTAGTATGGTGGTAAGAACCCTTTACACAAAATGTTTTTAGATGCGCGTCCATGACAACAAACAAACCCATAGACATCATAAATACATACATACATATATACAATATGAAAACAATATACTATATGTGTGTATAGATGAACAAGAGGTTGTGTGCATGTGCATGTGCATTCCAGTCCAGAGCAAAATGCAAGAATTGCACTTGCATATACAGTATATAATATAATAGTAGTGAACATAACAGAGGGATGAAACGGATTTGACGCTAGTGAATATTGATCATTTTAGGATGATGCTACTGGAGGTGGAGGTGGAGGTGAACATTGAACATACCATCATGCATTGTAACTATATATATATATATATATATATTACATATGAACATACATGCATACATACTCGTACATACATATACCTAATGCTTGATGATAGTTTACCAATTTAATAAATATCATACAAACAAATCATTCCCATTCTATATCATGGCCAACCAACAGTTAAATCTATTAAAAGTATATGTATATAATATTTAGTGGTTTTTATATAGGATTTAGTTGTTATACATACATACATATTACACGGTCACATACAGATCGGGTATGATTTTAACGGTCCATTGTCTCGTTGACAATGTATGTGTCAAAAACAAACTGATCGTTACGGAGAATAATGAGTTGGTATTACTTTTTGTGTACCATTTAACCCGTTGGCCACCCTGATGTGACATGAATTAATAGCATATACAATGTGTAGGACTAAAACTGTACCTATACCTACCATTTCTTTTCACTTTTACTTTTACAAATTATAAGTATCTACTAGAGAGATATTTGCCATTTTTATTCCATTTAAAATATATCTTTTTTTTATGACAGTCTCACGTATGTAGAGTATGTACTTAGATACATACATACTACCTATTGAATTACAGATTCTTAATGTGAAATGTATGTATGTATATACATACATACATACTTACATATTATATGGTATTTCATTATTCATATGCGTATGCACATACACAACCGCTACATTTTAATTCAAAACCAAAAAGACACACACATACAACCTAAGCTATTATTACTACCGAATCAGTTGATGACCAATGACAATAAATTGAATTTGTCATTGACACAAAGAAAAGAAAATAATTGCCTATTAGTGTCTCGAGCAGATGATGTTGCTTTCGTTTCGTTACCTACCTAATAATAGATACATAGTACCTACATACATATATTAATTGACCAGCAAATTACATTTGCAGATATGTATGTATGCATGTATGTACATACATACATACATACATATCTGTTAGATTTGTCGACAAATTAAAAATTCATCAATCTAGTAATGCTACAACATTCATTTAAAAACACGTTTGTACATTTTTTGGATAAGGTCCAATGTGCTTCATTCTGATTTATGTTCAGTGCGTTTTATGCCGAAAAAAAAAATCATTTGTGTTGATATTAGCACGCATTTTTTTTTTTTTTAAACGTTATATACGTATTAATAGCTATTTGTAACTGCAGCAAATCGTGTTTATGTATGTATGTATAATACAAATGTGACTAAATACAGCATAAACATAATTAATTTAGTTTTAATATAGGTATGTATGAATGTATGTATGTACGTATATACATACATATAATTCAGAGTCGGAACAAAAAATGGATTATTTATAATTTTTCAACGGATTTTTTTTATGTTGTTTGTTTGGGAGCGTAATTCGTTAGTTATATTTCACAAAATATTATTACGCAGTTGGTAACACTGGAAGGGTATGTGTGTATGTACATACATACATACATGAAAGCGCACACACAAACCAAGCTGGATTTCTTTTCACTCTTGCACAGAAAATAATTGCATGAAAATTTAATAATTTCGAGAGAAATGCGTGGAAAACTTCAACAGCGACCGCGAATTATTATTACTTTTATCATTCTATCTGTCTAATACATGTCAGTTCAGTATATCATCTACCTATATGTATGTATGTATGTATATACATACATTACATATATATACATACATTACATATATATACATACATTACATATGTAACTTATAACACTCATTATAATTATGGAAGGCGGCATATGTATGTATGTATGTAAGGAATGATTAATATTCTTCGTAAAATCAGATATTCTATTTGGTATTGTCACAGACGCACTAATAAATTATCTATTTATTTATTGATTTGTATAGGTATCTTATGAAAGAAACATTTATGCAAGTAGGTATGTAGCATAGATTTTTAATTGAATTGTGATTCTTCTTGTTTGGGGCTAATTATGCATCCAACATGATGGCTAATTCATAAGTTGATAATTATTTTACCTATAGGTCCGTGATGTTATTATTGTTGAGGTTTTGTTTGGCATTAGCGCACAAAAATCGAAAGTATCTAATCGTAAATAGACAATAGAGAGAGGAACGTTGTAGAATAATACAATCGGCAAAAAATAAGGTACATACATACATACATACCTACAGTATAGTACGTATTTTATCTTTCACCAACAACCTACGAAATTAACATGCAAATATTATTCAAATCCTTTATACATTTATTGAACGGATTTCTACTGGAATTGTATTATGCCTTTGGGTATACATAGGTACATATATTTCATTCAAAGATCAAATAATGTATTTACACTGAAAAGATTTTTATTCAAATCCAATACGAAGAAAAGAAAAAGATTTTAAATTATTTAAATGGTATTTTAAATAGATATGTATATCATATTATACACCTACCTATGTATGTATGTATGTATGTGGGCATAAAAAGGTATGTATGTACTACATACATATATAATAACAATGATGTCTAGACGCACAGAAATGATATGAAATGGGTCGTTTTTTAAGCAATAAACGGATGCATTGAAAACATCGCTAATTTAGTCTGTGTGACATTACACTGAACTACTCGTATGTTTTGTAACGATAAGTTTGCACGGTATACATACATACATACATATGTGAATTGTAACAAATGTAAATATTAGTAATTATTATTTATTAAAATGATTCGTTGATGTATTATGCATGTATGCACATAGATATAATACATACATATATTGGAAGACACATTGGTCGTGTAACTGATGATATAGTATGTAAAAGCATATTTGACCGCTTGCCAAGTTTGATACACTCACTTGACTTTCAATCTGAACATATGTAGTATGTATGTATGTGTGTGTGTTTGTATGTACCGTACATTGCATCATAGTATATAGGTACATATGTACGTAAATCTGATGCTGTAAAAGAAGCCATCTTGCTGGTGTGTGTGTGTGTGTGTGAGATTATACATTTCATAAGCTAAATTCGTTTTGTTGAATTTCATTTGTAAAAAATGTAACGAACATCTTTTCATAAAAACAAGTAGATTAAATCATTATCTCTGATACAGAACTTGATAAACTGTGTGTGTGTGTGTGTGTGCGAATGAGGAAGAAAAGGAAAGGAAGAAAGGAACATATGATAGATTGTCTGGGGAGCCGCAAGGCTTAACGTGATGATGGATTAGAGGATGTATGTGAAAGGCCCTTCAGGCTAGACCAAGCTATTAGACGACACAGACAAAGATGGAGTTATTATGCACCACAGACATTCGCAATTCCTTGTTAAGGACTACTCTGACTGAGCTATCCGAACGCACAATAAGTGTTGAACAACGATCAGTTGCTGCCAAATCGTTCTGTACGTGACGAGAAATGATTAATCTTTAAACGGTTCGGTCTATAAAAAGCGGGGTTCGACGAGAAAAACAGTCACCACCAGTAAATAGGTATAGTATGTATGTATGTATGTACATACATACATACATACATACATACAACATAGTTTGTCGTATAAACACAGATATATATATATATATATACATATGTATTCTGTTTGTGTCATCTTTTTCGAAAAGCAACCGACCGATGTGACGTAAGAAGCCAACGAACAGATTACGTCGCATCTTCTACTGAACTTTCCTTAAACCTCTTTGGACAAATTTGCAGGCAAACGAACCGGCAAATTTATTAACGATGCTAATCCAACCATTTGATTATTCGCTTCTTCTTCTTCTTCTTCTTAATGATGGTTAAAATGACAAATTAATGTTTCATTCAAATCAGTACATTACCTATAAATAAATCAAGACATGCATCGCAGCCACAACGAGCGATAAAACAAGAAAAGTACCTACCTACATACATACATTTATTTCTTTATTTTTATAATCGTTCTAGTCCGACATGAACAACATTTCGATGTCGTTTTCATAGCAGTTTCTTACACTGATGTGATATTGCTTCGCTACAACTGTCCTCATATCTTTTCACTCGCTTTTATTTCAGTTTCAGTCGTCAACTCGACCGCACTGTAAACACACGTCCTGACGTCATCATAAAAACCCGGTTTATATACATACAACATACCTGTAAGAAGATATGTTGAAATAGAATCTTTTCTACGTTACAACTTGTACTAGTAATCAATCTAAAATGTTACCTATAAGAACTAGACTAACTTTTGTGTGTGAAGTGAATTTCTAGAGCCTTTCTTCTTCTGCGGATAGGTAGTAGGTGCAAATCCGGCTCAAGCCGTCCGCGAATTTACACATTTGGTACATATGTATGTACATACATACTCCACTCACATAGCCATCTGTTGGCAACATCATGCAAAACATCACGAACAATGCCATCAGCATCTGTGCATGCAAGCATGGAAACGGAATTATTTGCGGGTGTATGTATGTACATACATACATACATACATATGCGCGAAACACTTGTACATACATACATACATACATACCTATTAGAACGTCGACATGGCACTCGTAAAACAAAAGATTATTCAATTTTTATATCGTGATACACCTACCACTCACGCGTCAATTGAACAAATCAAGCTGTCAATCAATTAATTCAACGCCACATACACACAGAACGCTACTCTATTAAATAGGATTAAAAATCAAATCAAGATGAAATAAAAGATCGCTTAACTTGATGCCGTCGTAGTCGTCGTCGTCGTAGGCATTATTGTGACGAAAAACGTAGCAATTCTGAGCAAATGTAATCGCCTCGCTAATCCTCTTACAGCAGCACAGTTGCTGTGTGTTAAGTCTCCTCTCCTCTGTAAACCTCTGCAGCATACATACCTACCTACCTACCTACCCTTTTGTATAAACACTTTTAAGACTATACGGTACGGCCCATCAAACATCTATTTGTGACCTAAATAAATTCCTAAAAATTATTACGTACATACATAGGTAGGTACACTAATTCAAATGCCAACTTTTGAAATAATATACGAAACTCGCTGTGGCACCACGATCCACGAGCGCGATGTACTATATATGTATGTAGGTATACACCACCACAGGGATATATATATATATATATATATATATATATATATATATATATATATATATATATATATATATATATATATATATATTAAATTTCTTTCTGTTTGAAATGTCTTCAGCGCCAAGGCAGGCAAAATAATGCAATCCGGGGGATTAGAGAAAATATTTATTCTTTCGCAATGGAAGGCCATATTTTCCCATTAGCAACTCGGCCTAATATTGTCCTTGGAGACACATAAAATTGCCAAGCAATTGTTTCAACTAAATATACGCCAGCCGACGTATGTATGTATGTATGTATGTACATACATATATTGATCTCGCAGCTTTTCATTATAAGCTTCATATGTATATATGTACATACATACATACATATGTGCATACCTAACTGACTGTTTGCCTGTCTAAAAACACACTTGCTACTGACGTATCGACTTTATTATAGATATTACTTTTAATTACATTTTAAAATAAAGCTCGCCACCATTATGTCACTTGCTGATTATACCTACATTTTTTTAATTCTGAACTCGTTAATTGAAATTAGATCATTTTTAATTAAATTTACACTCACCAAAAATTGCATAGCTACTATACCTATATGCTATACCTACTGTTGGATTTATTTATAGCAAATATTTTAAAATTGTTTTTATTTTTATACACATGTTTTTTAAATTTAATATATATATATATATATATATATATATATATATATATATATATATATATATATATATATATAAATGCGACGGATTATTAGACATGTAACTGACTTGTATATCGCATATATATATATATATATATATATATATATATATATATATATATATATATATATATATATATATATATATGTGTATATACATTAGCGGTTTAACTTTTGTGAGTAATCCTTGTTATTGTGGTTGCGAATAAGTAATATATTTGTAAAATATACCTACTACTTAAAAATATAAATGTAGGAATTAAAAGATTATTTAACAACATTTAGTAGTAGTATGTTTATGTATGTATGTACCTATTTACCGACATATGTATGTATGTATATAATATCAAACGAGAAATAGAAATAATCGTGTTAGTGTGATTGGGCCCATTTTGGCTGTGATACACGAATGAATGAATGGCATCACAGCGGAGGATACGTGAGGCGATTGCAAAGGCAATTCGATCAGCTATGTATGTATGTACCTACGAGTATATCATCATCCTATTATTAACGGAATGAATAAATATCTACATATCACTTCACAAGGGTGCTATTGGTACATACATACATACATACATACATACATAGGTACATCTTGGAATTGACTTATTATAGGTGCATACATACATACACACATATCTATATGGAATGCTTTATTAGAAATAATAATAAATATTTTAAAACATTTTCTGTTACATCGCGTCTCAAAGTCGACTTGGTAATCCAGAAAATGGTCACCTGTGCGTGCATGTGGACGGGAGAATTAGTTTTTAATTATGTATGTCGAGATTTTAACTGAATTAAGATACAAACAGATTAAATCATTGAGATAGAATAAAGAATGTGACGCAGTCATCATCAAGTGCAGGGAAATTGTTATTTAATAGTGATGATGACCAATCGTATGATATACTGAACTGTAGTAGTATATAGGTATAGTTATATAATAATAATAATAATAATAATAAGAAGAAGATGATTTTAAGTCAAAGTCTCTCGTCTCCTGCGTAAAAGTCGCGTGATGCATCCATCACATGTATGTTTAATGTGAATGTGATGCACGTCCTATATGTAGGGCACGGGGCGGCCCGGCAGGTAGAGGCGATCAATATACACCACCTGTACAGCATCCTGGTCCAGTTGTGGAATGAAGAGGGGAGTGGGGGTGGGGGAGGAGCATCGAGTATTGAAGAGAGAGTGCGATAAGTTAAGCGCACGCGTGTCATTTCTTATATTGTTTTACTATTATATTTATAATAATAATAAGTATACATAACATACATGCATACATATGTATATAATTACATACATACATACATTTTATTTAAATAATATTATTTTATATTTGTAATTATTTAATTTGAGCTTTGGACATATATATATATATATATATATATATATATATATATATATATATATATATATATATATATATATATATATATATATATATATATATATATATATGTGTGTAGGTATTGGCTGGATGCGCAACGAAATCTACTTGTTGATTTAAAGGACACAAGGTATATATGTATGTACATATACATACATACATTGCATCTGTTTCTATAGCTAACTATATTATTAGTATTATTGAATTTTTATATAAAATAAGAAGAATAATACTAACTAATTGTATATATCTGAATTGAAACATATTATATGTGTGTATTTATGTACCTATGAATTTTGTGTAAGTAAATATTTGTAATATGTTGAATTGTGAGAGAAATCAACTGTGAACAAGCCTTAAAGTTTATTTAGTGCTCAAAGAGGAATTCGATTCGCTTTTAAACTGATTCACCATACCTTGCATTGTGCGTACATCGTTTAATTTAATTTAATTTCATAGCTATGTTGTAAGTGTACATACATACATACTTATTTAAATATTTAAAAATTATATTGCTGGTGTTTTTTTATGCTAATAAAAGTCGTGGAAACTTTAGTCGCTAGCAAGACAAACTGAACAAACGAAGAAATAGAAGTATTCATTCCATCACGGTGTGGAAGCATCAGAAAGTTCAGGAAACCGCGCGCCGTTTACGGAAAACTTTATTAATTTGCTTTTCTCGTTTTCGGAATTGTATATGAATTATTTATTTATACCATTACAGAACGCACAAGTATTGAAACTATTACTGTGCAGCAGCAGCAGCAACAACAACAACAACAACAAACTTCTTCCGGCTATTTCATCATTGATTTTACAACCACTTCATTTGCTTCGAGACAATTTGGTAATCCAACTAATTCAAAATGAATCAATAAATAAATGTATAAACATACATATATGCTTATGACGTTATAATACATATGTATGTATGTATGTATGTATGTACATACATACATACATACATACATATGTGTGTAATATATAGATTAACTGTGATCGATCAGACAGCAACCAAAGTAAAGCAAAGTCATCATCAGACAGACGACTACGTGAACGACGGTAGCAGGGAAGAATATATAATACGTGGAGGAGGAGGAAGGCCGATATATATATATATATATATATATATATATATATATATATATATATATATATATATATATATATATGTATGTAGCTTGGCTTGGCTGAAAGCACACAGCAGCAGCAGCAGCAGCAGCCACCAAAGAGGGAGAATGAAAAAGCTCTCACTCTCACTCATCCCCATCAACGATGATGCAGAATGAAAGGCCGCTGTGCGAGGGAGGGGATAGACGATAGAAGCTGTTGCGCCTTTGGACCATTGGAGGGGATTTTGGGTCATGACCACTTTAAACAGTGCTATTCAAACTATACGTATACATATATTGATGCTTTCTTTTCTTTTTTAATCAAAATAAAGCTTCATTTTTTGTATTAATAAAAACAACTGATGCGCGTTTAAAATTAACAAAAAAAAGAAAGAAAAAAAAAACTATCGCTATAAGATATGCCTGAAGAGAAATAATACCTATTGGTTTTTAAATATTATATGGCAAGTGTATGTATGTATGTATGCAACCGAAAAACTTTGTGATACCACTGATATACTTGTTGAGTGTCGTACGTGTTAAATAATTGAAAGCTATATTCTGTACCTAATACTAGATCATATTTCGTACCATTTTCTATACCACACACACACACACATACACTGATTGATTAAGCAATGTAATCTAAAACAAATAAATGGCTTCCTCTATAATATATACGTATGTAGGTATTAAATCATTTGCTATTTTTATATACATTTACCATCATATCCTGCAGACATCAGGCAGCGTGTATACACATGCATTATACATATGTATGTACGTATCTCGTTCTATTGTTCACCAACATTTAAAAAAAGCGTGCTTGATATGGTGCGACTTTTAATTAATTACGGGCTATGATATTAATGGAATTTTAAATTTATTGTGAAAAGATTAAAAAAATATTTTCATTTCCTTTTCGGCACTAAACAACGCCAATGAATCGCAAATGGAATGTGAATTCGGATTTGATTCCCGCAAAGGTGCCAAGGCCACAGTAACATGAAACAATAGTACTAGTATTTATCTTAAAAGTGTAACATTGATTGTAATATGAAGAAGAAGAAGAGTACACTCACAGGCAAAACTAAAGAATAAAGAAACTGGACGTATACATTGACACGCGCACACACAATGCCGTCGTATGTTGTGTATAATAATAATAATAGTAGGCAAGTGCTCTTGTGGTTGAGCTGAGCTGAGCTGAGCTCTCTTGAACGACCATTATTCCTCTTTCTAAAGAAAAGTCCATCTCCAAACCGTGACGAAACAAATTGCATCTAACGAAATAGTGATGCGCCTCCGCCAAATAGCTCAAGTATTGCTTTTCTCCATATTAGGATAAGGTCAATTCAGTGAGGAATAACAAACAAACAAACAAAAGACCTCAGAAGACGAAAATAGAATAATGTTGTCATCAGATTCAGGCAACGTCAAAACTTTACTCATTATCATATTGCAGGGATGTAAAACAACTGCTGCTGCTTGTGCAACTTTCAATTCTACTTCTTTCTACTACATCGGCCATGCATTGGCCCTAAACTTTCTTTTTACGTACTCAGTATATTTTGATTTGATAGTATATAAATTAAAATATAAAATGTTTAAATTTAACATAAAATATTTTCATTCATTATGTCCAGTAAAACTGTTAAGTTAGATTATTGTCAGATTTCTAATACAACATATGTATTTTAGATTTAAAATGTTCGATTCTATAGTAATATACAGAAAATATTATTATTCATTACACATTATTAAAAATTATTATGGCTGGACATTTTTTAGTTTTCAAATGAACTTTAAACCTTACAAAATATGTTCATATAATATTTTAAATTATTTACTAACCTTTGTAACGTTCTTTCACTAAACTTATTTGTGAAACTGGCAATAAATATTAAATGTCAAAATATTTGAATATTTAAAACAATTGACATGCATAGTAGATGCGATTTATTATATATAATTTCCCATACCTACGTAACTATGGCAATATCAATAAGATAAGATCTTGTAACTGGTACTTTTTGAAGAAATGTTTCAAACAAAAGTTGTGCAGAATACTAATATCTTTCAATGTTATTCTAACTATTTTTACTGCAAGTATAGAGATATTGCAGAAATTGCAAAACAAGTCTTAAGTAAACATGCACTTCCGGTTTGAATATGCTTTTCAAAAATAGGAGGTTTTCGCCGTAGGCATATACAAATCTTAAGTTTAAAGTTTCATAATTTTATCTTCAACGGTGTAGGCTGTAGAGCGCATACACACAGACACACACACACACACAGACGTCATTCCAAAAATAGTCAGACTCGATTCAGGGAAGGTCAAAAGGTGTATTTCCGTTAAAATTTCGAGAATTTTTTTTTTCGTGATTACAATACTTACTTATTACTTCGTAAAAGAAAGTAAAAAGCTTTCCCTCTCTCTCTCTCTCTCTCTCTCTTTGCTCAACAAGTGCCCACTATTAAAACTTTTAAAATGTCTGCCTTATAATATGTATTACGAGTATTTTATTATATTTATTTCTAATTATCGAATGAATATGAATAGGTATAGTTAGATTATCGTTAGTCTGTGTTTAGCAAAGAAACATTTAATAAAAATAATACCTAATAATGACCTACCTTAACTACAATGCACATGGTTCGAAAGAATATCAATGCTGGTCATCCTATTGAATTGCGTAACATTGGGCATGTACCAGCCTTGTATTGACGACAACTGTGAAACCAATAGGTGTAAGATATTACAGGTAATCTTATTATACACGTATGTAGGTATATGTACCTATCATATATTATTATTTGTTTAGATTTTTGACGATTTTATTTTTGCCTTCTTCTCTCTGGAAATGACCATTAAAATGATCGCCATGGGAGTGTACGGAAGAGGCTCCTATTTGGCGGATTCCTGGAACCGACTCGACATGTTCATCGTGTTTGCCGGAGCGCTGGAGTATTGTCTTAACGTTGAGAACATGAACTTGTCCGCCATTCGAACGATACGAGTCCTGCGACCGCTGAGAGCCATTAACCGAATACCAAGTTAGTATACTTACCACTAAAAGTGTGTTCAATCGTATCACCTTTTTGTTTTTTATTTACCGACTGCTATCTAACTTTTATCGATCATTTTCATGTGCGAAAACTATTTGAGAATATATATATATATATATATATATATATATATATATATATATATATATATATATATATATATATATATATATTTTATTTCTGTTATGTATGTACTTTTATACCACCTCTATCACGTGCCTTGATTGACAAAACAATCATGAATTAAAACGCGTTGAAATGTAAAACATTGACAATTGATTGAATATTTTGTTATTTCAATACCTAAACAAATTTGAGTGCTTCCCTCTTACACTATTGTGGTTGTGTTTTCCGTTTTCTAGATTTGTTTATAGGTATGTATGCATGTATGTACATACATACATACATACATACAAATGCACACCTACCATCAATTAAACTACGATCAATATTTTTAAACAAAATAGTACCTACAACTAATTTGTTGCTTTTAATTTCCTCGTCGTTTACCGAGGCTACTTTTTCGTTGGATGCCACAAACGCACTTCTGCAAAATGAATTGAATGGAAATGCCTTATTTGTCTTTCATATCTTTTACGTACCTAATTTAATTAAACTTTTCTAGTAACAATGTATAATAACGATATAAAACACACACACACACACATTTGCGAAGTAATCGGAAACTGATAACATGAATGGTAAACATCGGGAGCTTAACGGAGAAGGGCTGGCTAAAAGCTTACTGTTTACTCAATAAACATAAATTTAAAAAAAATGTTAAGAGCGTCTACATACATTGAAATATTAATTAATGCCTTTAGTTAGGTATATAGTAGTAGTAGTAGTAGTTTATATACTTATAGGTTTAAGAATTTCAATTTGAATATAATAAAAAAACAATAATACTGCCTCAAGTGTTGTTTACTAGTAAAGCTATTTAGTCTATAAACTGATGTGTATCTTAACATATCTCGAGGGGCGCTATTGATTCTTTTGTTTTGTCTTTCTTAATAAACAAAACACAATCGTATGTAGTACATATGTATGTACCTATATTGGATGGAATGAAAGAACTACCATACACACACACACACACACACACTTACCACAGTGTATTTCTTGTATGTATTATCTTATATATCTATAGTTTGAAATGAAAACATCACAGCCTCCTCCCATTCGTATCCGTTGCATCGGTCGGTGAGATAAGGGGTTTCCGGTTGAAGGAGTGTAAACTGAATTTGACATGGCTTATTGTATTATTTGACATATATCTGTTTGAGATTTGACAGAGGGGCCCTGAATAAATAAGCTGTATTCCCGTACGATATAGGTAATAGAGTGAAACGGGCGGTCGGTCAGTCGGTCGGTCGGTCGCTGATCACGCATCATGCAGATAAAATCGTTTTGCCATCTTTCTGTTTGATTATTGATTGATTTGCCGTCAGCTTATGAAAGCTTGGAATCTAATGACGCCGTCATATATTCACAGAAACGTGAACTTTTGGCTGAACCATAAACAAACCTGTGATATCACATACGTGTGTGTGAATACACCACATATGGGAATATTAAATGCATAATGGATAATGTAATGGAATGCAATATACGAGATTCAGTATTAAACACTGTTAATGATGAAACACAGAATAAGATGCATGATGTATTTCGGAAATGTTAAATACAAATCTACCTATGTATGTATGTACATACATACATACATACATACATATGTAGATTCATAATGACTTTTTTTTTTCAGTTACCTATTGAAACAAATCTTTTTACTATAAAATACGCGATTGTCCGAGACCTTGCAACTTATTGGCGGATGAGCCGTGTTTGATTCGTGTGTCATTTGGCACGATGCCATCATCACACATACCTACATACATACCTATAGGTATATTAAATTTTGATTCAATATTACACACCACAATTGATTTCTATTCAGGCAGCAAATATTTACTTATGCACTCGTTGTATAGGTATATGTATACATAGTACCTATGTATGTACATACATACATACATATATATATATATATATATATATATATATATATATATATATATATATATATGTACTTAATAGAGGTGTGTGTATGCGCAATCTGTTTATCTCTACTACTGATGGTATAAGAAAAGTCTTTCTCCCCCTCCATGTTTTCGAATGTTTGCCGTGGAAAAATCCAATTACCCTGTAATAGGTATTCCTGTAGGTAGGAGAATTCAGCTGCTTCCACACGAATCTTTTGCTTCTACGAGTATATGTATGTAGTACTTACATACACACTACAAAACCTATAAAAAACATTTTAAACAACTGCGTGCACGCACTAGATGATTTTACAATCGCTATACCTAATTTGGTATACATTATTCAAATGATACAATACATACATTCTTAAATTAGCAATTAGCCCATTGGTTTCTACATCAAAGTGAAACTGCATTATAAATAATAGGTAATTCATTATTTTGCTTCATTGTGGTATTCCCTATTCAAGCAAATACATACATATAATATGTATGTACGTAAGTAGATCCTACACTATTCACACCTTTTGCCGAATGATTTTCACTGAACCTGAAATTATGGTAATAATGTCGCGTCGGAGCGCCAACTTCACGGCCGGCCGAGTAATGTAAGATTCATTAGTTTTACGGTCAAACTAATCGTCCGTTTTTATTAGGTACCTATGCGAGTTACGGTGAAAACTTTGTTTATTAAGCAATGATTGGCTACAGTGTATTTTCGAATTGTTACCTTCTAAAATATGCTTGTTATTTTTAGGTATGCGAATCTTGGTAATGTTACTGCTGGACACGTTGCCAATGCTGGGCAACGTGCTACTCCTGTGTTTTTTCGTGTTCTTCATCTTCGGCATTGTGGGAGTGCAACTGTGGCAAGGGATGCTACGCCAACGATGCTACTTCCAGCAGTTTCCGAATTTGAGTTACCCAAAGTAAGCATTACAGTTATTTTTCTTTCTAATAAATATACATACTTTTGTCATTTTATTACATACAATATATGTATGTATGTACATACATACATACATAACTTTTATACACTGGTTCAGTTTAATACCGTCACAATAGTTGTTTGGTCCGATATGAAAGCAGATAACTATGTTAAAGTGGATGAGTGTATGTATGTAGTATGTAGTACCTACCAGATGCTTTTGATATTGTAGAGGAATGCAGAATTATTTATTCTCTTTTTGCTGTGTGTTTTATAAATAGTATAGGTATGTATGTATGTACATACATACATACATACCTACTTATACATTTATACATAAGTGATTGCATTTTTGCAGCCATTTTTCTAATAGCTTTGAAATGTTGCACTGATGATGAATGTTTATTTAAATCATTACTTTTTTTTTTATACATATTTATCATAAACATATCTCATTCCTGTACAATATACCTACATACAAGTACAGAGCATTCATTACCTACATACATACGAGGGTGGTCTGAAAAGTTTCCGACCTAACAAAGATACAAGACATTTTTTATTTTTATTTTTCAACATCGTCTCCTTGTAACTCTACACACTTCTCCCAGCGATGCTCCCATCTCTGTAACCCGTCCAAATAGTACACGGCGTTTTTCTCTGCAAAATAATTCTTCACGAAGGTGATTGATTGCCTCTTCATTTGACGAAAATCTCTGTCCTCCGAGCGCAATTTTTAGATGAGGGAACAAAAAGAAGTCGCCTGGGGGGGGGGGGGGGGGGGGAGGCGGCTAGATCTGGTGAGTAAGAAGGCGGATGGTCAAGCAGTTCAAACCGTAATTCGTGGAACTTTCGCGATGTTTTCGTCGGTAGTTGCAGTTTTTGGACGTCCCGAACGTTCATCGTCTCCCAAGCTCTTACGGCCACGTTTAAATTCAGCTGCCCAAAATTTCACTGTGGTAAATGATGGTGCAGAGTCCCCATACACAGAATCCAACTCATCTTTGATTTGCGTAGGCGTATTGCCTTTCAAAAACAAATATTTGATGACAGCTCGATACTCGATTTTGTCCATTTTCATAAAAACACTCACATCAACTCACTCAAACGAACGACTGTTACATAACAACTGCGCGTCCAAAATGGCTGAAACTTTGGTGGTGAGTAACTGTCAACAGATGAACAACGAAATTCCCTAGCTTTTATTTACGAGTGCTGCTATCTTCATGTTGAGGTCGGAAGCTTGTCAGACCACCCTCGTATGTATGTATGTATGTAAATATGATGGCCATATTCACTTCAACACATTTATAATTTTCGACGTTCATTTCTTTTATACCTATGTATGTATGTATGTATGTATGTATGTACATATATAGTTGAATAATTCCAACGTCCACATTTAAATTTTAAGCTTTTACCTACCTACCGACATTGTATGTACATACATACATATATTTGTCGCTGGATTCACCGTTCGAGTCTCTGCATGTTATAGGTAATATAGCACAAAGACGACGGACGGCCAGACGCTTTTATTACGCCTAAAATTGGATGTGGACGGACAAGGGCCGAATTAAAATGTAATTAAACTGAATTAGTGTCTCGCGGTATCTGCAAATATCTTAGCTACTTGATATACCTACCTATTCTGAAAGCAAGCTGTTTGATTATTTGTTCCAGACAGCTAGCGGAAGAGTACAGTCCGCGCGTCACGTAAGAGAATGGCCGCTGAAACGCTATCTCTTCTAAAAACTATTCATGTGCTATCTATACCTACCTATATATCTTTAATATGTATTACCTAATAACAATAACAATCATTATCATAATACAACATAATAATCAATGTATATAATATTATACCTATAGGTATGTATGTATATATGTACATACATACATACATATAGGTATATACTCTACTCCTACTCTGTCTCTTCATTCAAAGCACTCTGATGGTTGATTGATGTGTGTGTGTGTGTGTGTGTGTGTACGTATATATTTGTATGTGCAGCATGGTTCGTCTGTTTAAATGTACCAGAAATGTTCATTGCCGTTGAATTTAAATTTAAAATATCTCATCAGTGAACATTTCTCAATAGAAACAACAAATACTAAATTGAACCAATTCTAACAATCTTATTTATGCGATACTTTTGGTGTATGTATTCATGTTCTACACACACTCTAACACACACATATGCGCGCATAATATTATGATACTCTAAGGGAATTTCCCTTATAATGGAGTTTTTACAAAGTAAAGGCCAATACCATTCAAGTATTATGATACTCTCATTTTGATTCCGAAACAATTGCATTAGTAAATACGAATGGTAGAGTTAAAATTGCGTAAAACAACAACAACAACAACAACACAAAAAAATGTTCCTATCAATGAAAGCTTTGCTGGAACATTAATCGAAAACACATACATACACACACACACACACACACATCAGTCATATTGTTTGTCTTTGAAATAAAAATAAATCTCGGCATTCACAACACAATAAATTCAATTCAATAAAACTCCTTGATTGCATATTGTTGTAATATTCCATTTGTAGGAGTCTCTCTGGCTACTATACGTTAAACGCAGAGCAAGAATATATTTGCACGCAAAACGAACATTCGGGCATGCATGTGTGCGGACATTTTCCGCCGTACCGAGAGGGCAACGTGGAATGCAACGGCAGCGCGATTCCCGGCGAATCCAACGAGCCCACCAACACTAGCTGCGTCAACTGGAACCAGTACTACACGAGTTGCCAACGCAAAGGAAAAAACCCGTTCCAGGGCACCATCAGCTTTGACAATATCGGACTGGCATGGGTCGCTATATTTCTAGTAAGATATACTTATATACCTATACTTTAATTACACTCATTCACATCGGATTCTATCACACATATGTAGGTCATTTCATTAGAGGGCTGGACAGACATTATGTACTATGTCCAAGATGCGCATAGCTTTTGGGATTGGATCTATTTCGTGTTGCTTATTGTCGTAAGTGCAGTTTCTTACATACATACATCGTACGACTCTGAATATACCTACTCATTTACAGATAGGATCTTTCTTCATGATCAACCTCTGCCTGGTCGTGATTGCGACTCAATTTTCGGAAACCAAGAAACGCGAAATGGAACGAATGCGATTGGAACGCGCCCGGTTCCAGTCGACCAGCACTTTGGCGTCTTCGACCAACAACAGTGAACCGACTACGTGCTACGCAGAAATGGTTAAATACGTTGCGCATTTGTGGCGGCGAGCAAAACGCCGGACGCTGAAAAAAATCAAACTGCTCCGATATCGGCGCGAGCAACGCCGGGAGAAAAAGATCGCGCTCGGTGAAACTCTTCGGTTGCATTTCAAAAAACACCACCCATGTTGTCCACGATATCGGCATACGGTATGCAAACAGTGTTGATTGCTGTTCTTTTACCGTTAATGTTCTTACAGGATTTGTTCTTTGCAGAATCTATCGCAGTCCAGAGAAAGTACTGCTAGTGAAAATACGTCTTGTCATTTGAATCAAGACCGGAGTGAAGGTGCAGAGACCCTAGAAGCGCCGTCCGGAGCCAGTTCTCCTCCGGCGAAGCGCACTGGCTTGCTCCGAGTTCCTTCTGTGTCTATCGCAGATGTTAGTTCTACTGAGGTATTTTTAAATGTTTGTTTTGTAACTTAATGTTACCTATACCATATATACCTACCAGAGGAAATGGCACAGTGTTTGTGTTTGTAGAACACGACGATCCAATTGCTATCTCCGCCTGCCAACAATAACCGTCGTAGATCTTCCGTAATGTTTAGTGATATAGTGCTTCTTCACGGCACAACTAGCGCTGGTGTAGAACCGATGGCTATTGCCCCTACGGTCCCAGTTTCCGCAACGCCAAATGTGAACATTACTTCAGCTGCCAATAACAACCAGGCGCCTAATAGTTTTGGGGAGAAAAATGTGTGTTCCAGTGAAAAGATGACACAAACTGGTATGTGTAGTATGTATGTATGTATGTATGTACATACATACATAAATGCATGAATCAATTTCCCCCTGGTTGGGTAAACATATATACATACATATGTTACCTTATTCCTTTTATCTATTTGCATATTTGAAATAGGCGATGGTAATATATGGCAGCAAATATCAGCGATCATCCCCAGTGAGCAACAACAGATCGTAAACGAATGCTGCGAATTGAATAACGGCGAAGCCATGACTTGCCAAGAATTACTTGCTCTTTCTGGAGCCCTTAGTGCTGCATTGCCCACTGGTCAAATTGCGTTG
This sequence comes from Nebria ingens riversi, assembly GCA_018344505.1. NCBI lineage: Eukaryota > Metazoa > Arthropoda > Insecta > Coleoptera > Carabidae > Nebria > Nebria ingens. The sequence continues at coordinate 55,992 of JADQWA010000057.1, read as the reverse complement.
GATTCGTTTTTTAGTTCTTTAACAAAAGGTAGGTATTACTGCATATACAGCACATCATTATTATTATTATTTCTACTACATTCTGTAGGAATGACTAATCGACAAAATAACACCGGCCAAGAGCCTTTGATGTACACACAACAACAGTTCCAAGCAGAAGATTTCAGTTGCTGCCAAGACATGTGGCACTGTGAAGCCGAGTACAAAAATGCCACGCGCTCCCGCTTTTACGTAATCAGTTGCACCATCCTGAAAGGGTTCATCAGAAGCTTCAGTTTGGGCCGGCACTACGTGAAAATGCTGGTCGATCACAAGTACTTCCAACAGGGTATCTTGTTAGCGATTCTAGTAAACACGCTATCGATGGGCATCGAATACCATGACCAACCCGACTACCTCACCACTTTTGTCGAAATCAGCAACGTTGTGTTCTCGGCGATTTTTGGCGTCGAAATGATCCTGAAGGTCATTGCTGAAGGTCCTTTCGGGTACATAGCAAATGGCTTCAATGTGTTTGACGGTGTTATTGTTGTGCTAAGGTATTATTATTATTATTATGCATTTGAACTATACCTAAGATGGATTGTTCGATTCATTTGTTTATTATTCGCAGTGCAATAGAATTGTTCCAAACATTCTTTGGCGGCGGTACCGGCGGCAACTCGGGTTTATCCGTACTGCGCACGTTTCGGTTGCTCCGGATCTTGAAACTTGTGCGTTTCATGCCGAATCTACGACGCCAGCTCTTTGTCATGTTGCGGACAATGGACAACGTGGCGGTGTTCTTTTCATTGCTTATTTTATTTATATTCATCTTCAGGTATGTATGTATGTGTATGTATGTACGTGTTGATCATCTCGTGTCTTCCTAATTTAGCTTCTTTTTTTTATTATTATTATTCATTCAAGTAGTGATTATACATATTAATATATAGAGAACAGATTGCAGATTGCTGCGGCAACACAAATTCAAAACATAACTACAAAAATGAGAGCATTGTTTATGTATGACATTTAAATCAAATTACCCATAATACCTATACTACTTATAAAACAACAAACATCATCTCATATAATATATATATATATATATATATATATATATATATATATATATATATATATATATATATATATATAACTCTGTAACAAAACCAGCAAAATGTTTACTTTCACTTACAAAAAATGGTGCTTCAAATAGGGGTGACAATAAAAGACCTTCAACACCAACTTTTTGCAAACTTTTCCTCCCGAATTCAGCCAAAAGTTACTTGCATCCAAAATTTGTAAATCCTACATATATAGGTATAGTATTTCGTAAAGAAAAGAAAACCAACAAAACATTCAATTTCTTTAGGTAGTAATACCTAATTGAATATGAATCTCTGGTGGTGATACGTATGTATGTACATACATACCTATATAAATGTAAATTTATTATATCTTATTAAATGTTTAGTGATGATTGGTGTGATTTTTGCGATGATTTGGATTCTTGTTAGTTTCACAACATCTGAAATGAATATTCTCTTTGCTTTGCACATACTTTATTCTATTCTCTCTATTGACACTTTTTCTATTACTTTCACAAAACTACTGTATACAAAGTAGGATAATATACATCATATATTTATATTAGGTATACCAACAGGCAGACATATATTTATCTACAACGTATAGGTTTACCAACTGAACTCATCTGATTACGCGTCTTTGATGCTTTAAATATATTTTTTACTAATCTTATAGGTACTTACTAAAATACTACTTGAAACAAACAAACAAAATATATACCTACATATATGTTGATACAATTTTTATACAGTCTCTGTTATTACTTAGTATGTACATGCATACCTATATAAAATCTTTTCTAAATATTTTACATATTCGGAATTGAAATTGATTCGTTTATACACGGTTCATTTACGTTCAACGTGAAATAATCATAATAATAATAATTGCTTGATTAATTGACTGATTGAAAGAAAGAAAAAAACAGTGGTTTTCGGACGTGTTCCAATTGTGTTTTAGTATCCTCGGTATGAACCTATTCGGTTGCAAGTTCTGTGATTCGGAAGATGAAACGCCCGTGGCCGGCCCCATGGAGTCCTACGACGATTCCATATGCGACCGGAAAAATTTTGATACGCTGTTATGGGCTCTAGTAACAGTATTCCAGGTATCCCATATATTCGAAATTGTTTTTTATATGAACAAACCCTTTTCGTATTCGAAATTGACCATCATCATATTATATACATATACTATGTATGTACAACATGCATAAATACCTAATGAAAGATGCACAATCACAAATGAAATATACCTACTGTGCTGTGTTTGTGACTGTGGATGATGCACCAACTAATTCATTAATACTAACGATCGCGTACATAGGTACTACATATATGCTTTCATCGCTAATACTAAAAATGGTTACTATTCTTACATCGATATTAATACTATTATACAGTGTATGTACATACATACATACATACGTATAGGTATATGAATATATATATATTTTCAAATGCGGCTGCTTCATTAAATCATATACATACACGTATGTATGTAGATATATCGATGTATGAATTGTTATTTCGTCAAATGAAATAATCCGTCTCCAATTGAAAACGTCCGCGACACTATCGCCTAAGGTAGGTACTGGTTTTTGTTTAATTTTTTTTCCCCTACAATTTTTCAATTTTAATATTCTCATCTTCAGCATGTCAATACGCACTTTTTAACAGTATTCTCCTCATCACTTTTCCAACATAGCTTGGCTGATATATATATACATACATACATACACACATACATTCTATATAATTTACTTACTGCTGCATCTTGAAAAACAACAGTTTCACTTTGTCACCCCTACCAACCACCAACGTTAATCAAATAATTAGATGTTCACCTAGAAGAAATTTCGTTTGTTTGTATTTGTCTTTTATTATAACTACAACCCCATACCATACTATGTAATAGCAAAGCCTGATCAACAATTAAGTATGCAAAATAAATTACACCACTAAAAACCAATTTATTATGTATTTTAGACAAAATCGCTTACTGTGGTGTGCCGTCTTTTATATAATATTTGCACGAATCAGAAAATTGTCATGAAATACATTCGTATGTATGTATGTACATACATACATACATACATTTCTTCAATCCAGTGTGTGTGATTTGTGTTTGTATTGTTGTTATAAACCTAATAATATTCATGAAATCAATAATTATCTAGTAAAAACTAAGGATCCAACCAAAATGACTTAACAAATGTATTTTTTGTTTTAAATTATCAGCAACAAATAGGAATAAACTGAAATTAAACTAGCATAGTTCATGGAACGCAACTTGAATAGAGCAGTAAAAGAATGCATAGCTTAGGAAAACTGTTGCCCATTTCGTAAATAATACATACCTAAATAAAAACTTTGGTAGAAGTAATGACTCTTACAGAGTAACTCGTTTTTATGCGGGTCTCCTCCGCTCGATAATATACATATTACCTATGTATTTATTATCTTCGGCATCACATCACATGAATTCGCATATTGGTTTTCTACCTACATATGTGTTTTGATTGATTGATTAACAGCATACTGGGAATGTATCTATTTGGCGGTAAGTTTTGCAAATACACAGACGAATCGGACGAAACTAGAGAGTGCTCTTGTCCGGAAATCATCCAGTCAGATCCGCGTTGCGAGTGTGACCGGAAACACTTCAACAACTTCTTGTGGGCGACCGTCACCGTATTTCAAGTGAGCTTTCCGATCCCTCCTCTGTCTGCATGTGTGTGTGTGTTTCTTAGTTTGTTTGTTATCTAATTACATAGTTAATAATTAACAACATTTTTAATATTAACGAATAAAGGCATGTTGAAATAGTATATTCCTATTGAAAATGTATATTCATCGTAAATAATAATTGTAATCATCATTTTGGCCATGCCCCACCAAATGTACATATCTACATACAAGCATGGTATCTTTATTTAATACTCGTTCCCGTGTCGCCATCATCTAACAATGATTGCATTTAAATGACTGGCCAAATTCCAACAGCGCCAATGACATTTCAAATGATGCATCTCAATATAGATTCTGACTCAAGAAGACTGGAACATGGTTCTTTCGAACGGCATGGCCAAAACGAGTCATTGGGCTGCGCTGTACTTTGTAGCTCTGATGACATTCGGCAATTATGTCTTGTTCAATCTACTGGTTGCGATCCTCGTCGAGGGTTTCAGCGCCGAAAGAAATGAACGACGCGAACGCGAGCAACGCGAACTAGCCCGCAGCCGAAAACATTCTTCCGCAGACACCAGCAGCCGATCTGACAGCAGCAAGAGCATTTCGGATTCGACAGATAGTTACGGCCATGTAAGTTATATGTATAGGACCATATTACAAACAAACAAACCAAAATTGTTTTTTTTTTGTAGGATTATAAAAACGTGTGGCGATCTGCAGAAGAGTTGCGCAAACCTATTAAAGAATTAAATGGTGCTGGTGGTAGGGCGTGTGTTCAATGTGAGATTCGAGCGGCTGAAAGAGCTGCAGCTGCGGCTTCTGGATGCGGCCGAGAAATGCATCATTTAGAAAATCTAAGACCCGGCGAATGTGAACCAAAGTGTAATATTCAAAAGCAAACAATGCGACAACCACAACGAAAACATGTATGTAGTATGTACATACATACCTAAATAATATGTGATGGCCACCATTGGACATGGTTTTTATAAAGATTCCAACAACTTTGCAGACTTCACCACCATTAATAACTCACACAGCTGCCACCCCACAAGATTCTCCCAGTACCACTCTAGAACAGTATCCAGAATTTCGATTCTCCATCAGCTCCTCACCAGCCGATATTGCTGTTAGCATATCCCAGGAAGGAATTGTACCCCTCAGCCTAACCGGCAGTGGTGATATAAGCATGTTTAACACTAATTGTGTAAGCCAAACAATTTAAATTTTCCTCCGGGGTCTCAAAATGAGGTTTTTCTCTATTTTCTTCACAGAGTGGCAGTGTGGGTCTATTGAAACCACCTACTCTAAGTCTACCGCCTCCGAAAACCGAGAAATCCAATGAAGATATTCAACATCATCCAGTACCAGTACCATCCAAGTTAATAACGCACAATGAACGAATTGGGTCCAAGACCACGACGTTTTCGGAAAAGGTAACTTTGAGTAGCAAGCCGCAAGAGAAGCCTTCCGGAGTGAGTGGTAATCCGGTAGAAGTGAAGATCCAGCGGGGATACTCGTGGAAGTTATCGCGGCCCAGTCTGAGGAAGAAGACTGTTAAAAACAGAAGCGGCTCGGATTCGGATGCAATTTTAGTTTTGAATAATGGCCGCGATCATTCGCAGTGCAATGGCGGTGGTGTTACTAGACATGTATTTATTATTGATCGTTATATATAAATATATATATATATATATATATATATATATAATATATATATATATATATATATATATATATATATATATATATATATATATATATATATATATATCATTGTTCTTACAGGCGAGTTTAAGAAGCGATTCATTACTCCAATGTTCAATCCAGCGGATTCAAAACGACACTCAAACAGATGCACCAAATAATCATCGCCCCGCAAAGGGGCCAAGTCCACAGAATTCCATTAGAAGTAGAGCTTCGACGTTTAGTAGTTCCGGACAAGTATGAATAATAATAATAATAGTTTCAACATGTCTAGCATTAATCATCATCTGATTATTTAAAGACGGCATGGCCTCCACCAAAATCGCAATCAACGTCACACAATAGCGGCGCTAATATAACCCGTTGTTACAACAACAGTCCGACAATGAACACTGAAAGTTGTGAGCACGCCCGGAGGAAACCGAATAATCTCTCCCAAGAGAACCCAAGAGAACCAGTGGCCGTGCCAGACTCTCCGTTGCCAAAAATCCATGAAGCATCAGTGGATAGTTCTCCTGAGGACTATCCTTCAGTCGAAGAAAACTCTCGAGGGAACGAAGACGCGGCAACAACGATTCTTAAACGGATATTCGCCGCATTAGAGCCGAAAGGATGTCTAAAGGAACGGGATGACTTTTCCTTGTATTTATTTCCGTCGCACAATAGGTTTGTTTTGTGTTTATAAAGCAGTATTGATCGTTTTGAAAAGATTTCATTTCTTTCATTTATTCATTTAGGTTCCGGAAATTTTGTAAATGGTTGGTGAATCAAAAATATTTCGACAATGTCATATTGTTGTTTATTGCGTTAAATTGTATAACGTTAGCTATGGAACGGCCGAATATACCGCCAACGTCCAATGAGCGTTTCTTTCTTGCAGCCGCCAATTACGTGTTTACTGTTGTCTTTGCGGCAGAAATGTTTGTTAAAGTATGCAATGCAGTACATACATACATAAGCATGTCCAATACCCATCTTACTTACTCTGTTTTTCAGGTTGTGTCTGCGGGCATCTGTTATGGTCCGGAGGCTTACTTCACTTCCGGTTGGAATATCATGGATGGCTCACTAGTTATTATTTCTATAATAGATGTTTTAATGTCCATTATAAGCGAATCTAGTCCAAAGATTTTCAATATACTTCGAGTATTTCGCTTGTTGCGTTCCTTGCGGCCGTTACGAGTTATAAACCGTGCTCCAGGTCTTAAACTTGTTGTCCAAACTCTGCTAAGTTCCTTGCGACCTATCGGCAACATTGTATTGATATGTTGTACTTTTTTTATTATCTTTGGAATCCTAGGTGTTCAGGTATATTTGGGAATAAATAAATGCATACGTATGTGATGTAGGTATACATATTTAAATGTATTGCAGTTATTCAAGGGCATGTTTTACTACTGCAGAGGTGAAACTGCAGCAAATGTAACAAATAAAAAGCAATGCATTGCCCAGGACAACCATTGGGTCAATCAAAAGTACAATTTCGATGATTTAGGCAAAGCGTTAATGTCGCTGTTTGTGTTGAGCTCAAGAGACGGATGGGTTAATATTATGTATACAGGATTAGATGCAGTTGGAGTTGATATGCAAGTAAGTGTATATATATATATATATATATATATATATATATATATATATATATATATATATATATATATATATATATATATATATATATATATATATATATATATATATATATATATATATATATATATATATATATATACATATATATTACATTATATTGGTAATAAATAATATATTCATTCTTCTGTCATTTATAGCCAATCGTTAATTACTCTGAATGGCGCCTATTATATTTTATTTCGTTTATATTACTTGTCGGTTTCTTCGTTTTAAACATGTTTGTCGGAGTTGTCGTAGAGAATTTCCATAGGTGCAGAGAAGAACAAGAAAAGGAAGAACGAGTGCGAAGAGCTGCTAAGCGAGCATTACAATTAGAGAAACGTCGAAGAAGTATATATATCGATTTATAATCATACATACATCATCTCTTATAAATATACTTTTTAGAAATGAATGAACCACCGTATTATGAACATTATTCCCGATCACGATTGTTCATCCACAATGTTGTCACATCAAAATACTTTGATTTGGCAATTGCTGCAGTGATTGGCCTCAATGTGGTCACAATGGCAACGGAATGCTATCTAATGCCAGACAGCTTGGAGTATGCGCTCAAGATTTTCAACTACTTCTTCACGGCGGTCTTCATCCTGGAGAGCTTGATGAAGCTGCTCGCGTTAGGGATTCTGTTGTATTTGAAAGACAAGTGGAACCAGTTGGATGTGGGCATTGTTATATTGTCCGTCGTTGGCATTGTCTTGGAAGAACTAAAATCAAATATCATTCCGATCAATCCGACCGTGCTCAGGGTGATGCGGGTGTTGCGGATAGCACGCGTTTTGAAGCTGCTCAAAATGGCCAAAGGCATTCGAGCACTGTTGGACACAGTCATGCAAGCATTGCCGCAAGTTGGCAATTTGGGATTATTGTTTTTCCTCTTGTTTTTCATATTCGCAGCCTTGGGGGTGGAGTTGTTTGGTAAACTTGAGTGTTCGGAGGAGTTTCCTTGTCAGGGTAAGGCGTATGTGTGTGTAATAATTCATACACATATATATATATATATATATATATATATATATATATATATATATATATATATATATTTGTATATCAATAGGTTTGGGGGAACATGCACATTTCTCGAATTTTGGCATGGCATTTTTGACACTGTTTCGCGTGGCGACTGGGGACAACTGGAACGGCATCATGAAAGACACTTTGCGAGAAGATTGCGATGAAACCGCCGACTGTGTGCAGAATTGCTGCGTTTCAACTGTTATCGCCCCAATTTTTTTCGTCATATTTGTGCTGATGGCACAATTTGTGCTGGTCAACGTTGTCGTTGCTGTAAGTTACGGACATCTTAAGCCTGTCATTAGATACTTATTTATGTAATGAATCATAGGTATTAATGAAACACCTAGAAGAATCACACAAGCATTTGGAAGACGAACAAGATATGGATACGCAATTGGAACGCGAATTTCAGCAACAACAAGACATGGAAGAACGAAAAGAGTTATATTTGGCGCTTCAGCTGGATTCGGAATGTATTCAACCGCACCATAAACCATTAGCAAAGGTATGTGTTTGTAATATACTACAATAAATTACATATATCATCATCATCATCATAGGTATTATCACTACCATCAAATTTCACATACAATCCCCCTGGCTCGAGGCGAACTTCCATGATTCGACATCCATCCACCGGGTCTCAGGGCCGCCGAAAGACCCTGGCCGGGCCGCAGTCGATTTTCCTTAGCCATCATCTGGAAGATTTTAAATGTATTGATGAATCCATTTCGGATATTTACAACATACGCGAAACGACCAGCTTCAAGAACTTTGCTTTGCATATACAAACGAATTTCGATGACCACCCAACAGCGAATCAGCAACATGCGTCAGACTTGTTGAAAGTCAACGAAAAAGACGAGGCTAACTTGTTGCAGGTGATGTCTGACGGCGAAGAGACCATCAAAGAAAATATATTGGCAATACCCATGCAACAAAAGCACAAATTATACGGCAGCACTAAGCATTTATTCCGGCAGAAATCTATTATAGACGGTGATGAACAAAGTAGTCCCTTTTTAGTAACGCCGAAGCAGAGCCACGATGCAGAGCTATCCGAAGCGGTCGAGTTGAAAGATTCTCATGAAAGTGTGCAGCGAATCATTTCAGAGCGTCGAAACATCTGCGATGAGCAACTGCGGGATATCGACGCACTGGACATTTTCGAAAATAGTGGTTCCCACACGGACGTTGCTCAAACGGACTTGATTGCCGAGGATCTGTGTTAGTTTGTTCGTTGTCAGTGCTGAATGAATATCATCATTAAGGTGAGTCTATAATAATAGTAACATGATTGATTTTATATATCATGACATTTGATTTCAACAATATATCTATACTAGCTAATATATGTTGTGTATGTATACTCTTGAAAATGAAACCATACGCGTATAGCGTTAGAAGTCCGTGGTGATAAATGGTCTAACTAATATATAAATAATAGTTTATCAACTGAAACTAATACCGATTCATGTGTGTCGATTAAAAGTGTCTTGAAAAAAATTATTTAGATTGTGGAACGGTTTGTTTTCCATAATGTGTGTATATTAATGATTTAATTATAATTACACAAACACACACACACACAGTGTTTCTAGGGTAAACAATTATCGAGCCATCCACTTTGTTGTAATTAAGGCGAAACAAATCGTAGGCCTAAAATGTCTGTTCTTTAGTGCGCTAAATAAATAAAACTATTTTGTCAAATTGCTAGTTTAAAACTGATCTGATGGCTAACTTAACTACATACTTGTAAACTATTAAATAGCGGTGATTGTAGAGTAAATTACTCTTGGAGCGCACAGTTGTATGTATACTATAGGTATTATTGTATCTACATACATGTTTTCTATAACTAATAATAAATGTTGTTTACAAACGAATATAAAATAACGACAATCTCAAGTAACGCCTTTCCTGTCTGTAGAACTTGATTCTATTCAGGAAATCAATATATAACTATACATATATTTTCAGTTGAGTAGTACATCGTTAGCTAATTCGTAATAATAGATATAAATAAATAAATATTTCATATTGCTGTCAATTATTAAAATCAAAATGAGTTTCGATTCGGTTCAGGCCGCCGCCTATGTTGTTTTTCATGATTATTCTCGTAGATTTGATTGATGATTGTGTTTTGCAATGCAATGTACGAGGTACGTATGTAAGAAATACATACACTTATGTATATGATGTATAATTTTTCTTAACTCTTCGGGACAGTCTGTGATATTGTTAGTCCCCCGATTATTATTATTAGTAATTATATACACACACATATATAATCTTTTCCGAATTAGTCAAATAAACAAAATTTTAGACCAATTAGTAAATATATGTATTCTTCTTGTTTGCACTACGATAAAATTGCAGTGCATATGTAAGGATATGTATGTAGCATATTTTTGTGATAAGTTAGAAATAAATAAGATGAAATATTTTAAATGAAATTATTTTAATAACTACTAATGAAGTGCTGTTGCTCTTGTATCGTCGTGCGGACAAACCTTCTTTTGGTTATGTATGGTAGTATGTACATTTTCTCCTAGACTACATACATTTGGAGTAATATAAAAGCAAACAACTCTTGTAGATTAGTCTGATTTCTACCCGTGCCTTTTACAGCCCATCTATTTATAATAATCTTACAACTTAAGGGAAATGTTTGATTTGTATCCGTAGTTGATTGAACAAATTCATTGTATGTACCTACTATTGTATTTTTTCAGGTTTTCTTAATAGTAGCAAATACATAATATGTGTAGATGAAACAAAAAAGAAAGAGTACATTTTGATTGATTCATATAAAACCAAAATGTAGACGAAAATAAAAATATGTTTGAAAAATTCGATTATATTATTATGTGTAGTTTTATTGAATTCAAAATGGGGTGCAAAGTAGGTATGTATATACTATACACACATACTACAATCATTTTTAAACATTATTCATTTATTTTATCCAGAAAATAATCATTTTCACCCTCTACACCAATCCTCTTCCTTGTACAAAATATTTAAAATAAAGTGGGCAATGTTTCTTATTTGTTTTAAAAAAATAAAACCTCTAATAATATACTTGTAGGTTAATTTACTATGAATTTCATATAATTATTTAATGTTTTATACAAATAAAAATAAAGTACATATACACATAATTGATTGTGTTATCTTATATAGGTACCTATTAGAATAATAGAATAACATCACCTTTGATTGATTGATGAAATCGATTGGTCGTGATAGATAGATAGAGAATCGCACATGGGGCGTGCGTGGCGCAGCGGGGCGTAGCTGGGTAGGGCGGGGCGCGGCATGGTAGAGCGTCCTGTACGCGTGTGTGTCTGTATGTGAATTTGAATGAAGGGCCCACTTCTCATCTATTTTCAATCTCAACTTGAAATGAAATGGCTCACCTGTATTGATGGCAACTGGAAAGATCCCAACTTTGATAATTTCCCAACTCGAACAACGAGCTCTCGATGACTTGTGGCAAATTATGGCGACATATTGTTGATGATGCATTCGATCACGGTATGTTGCATTTTACTTTCAACGTATTTTAAATAATCATAAAATGAGCAACTAGACTTGCTTGCTGATAGCCATACGGCGATCGAATGCATGCAATAAAAAACATAAATACCTCGTTTACGATTTGCTGACGTTAACGTTTACGACGACATAAGAGTGACAAGGATATGCACGAAATACAGTTACAACAGACAAGTAAAACACTTTGACTGACTGACTGACGAGAGAATCTTCATCACTCATTAAAATACTATACCAATTGATATTAGTTAGTGAATAAAAATTTAAAAACCCTTTAAGAGTATATATATATATATAGAGAGAGAGAGAGAGACAAGTAGAGCGCATTATAAATACCTCATAATCATTTGTGTATCTGTTAACACGCGCAACGTACGTGTTTTTGATTTCGGGTTTAAAACGGTTGGCGCTAGTGAGGCCGCGCTGTGTGGGGCTGAAAACGCAAACTAAAAATACTATACTTCTTTGTGTCATTTGTATTGTATCGCATTGCAATTTACCAATAAACAACATCAATCACACTGAAGAATCTTCTTTGCAACAATCACATACACAGCGTACAAATCATATTCAACCAATTGATATTAATATCCGCGTCTTCAATTAAAACTAGTATTCATATATTATTTAAAATTTTATTTCTTTTTGGTTTGTTGTAAAATAACTATTTTTACCACATTCGAATACACTAACCTGTAAACGAACGATCGTCACTCGAATACCTGCAATGTTTGGGGGGCGGGGGCGGGGCGAATGGGGGACGGTGTGTGAATATGTGAGTGTTGTGACTAGAGGTGAAGGCACTTACCTGAGGCGTGGAGGTCTTACTGGTCAAACGATTTTCAATTACCGCGAACGGTGCGAATGCCGGGCGGATGATGATCCTCGTTCCTTGTTTGATCCTTAAAGAGGAACTCAATTACTACTATATATAATACATAACACAGTTCATTACACAACAATCAAGAAAACACCAACCAGAGTCCCGTTCGGATCGATGCCTCCGGTCGCCGCCACGCTCCTTATCGCGCCCCTTGAAATCCCGATCTCTTCGTTCCCGTCGGTCGCGTTCCACGTCGCGGTTCCGTCGGTCCTTGTCTCTGCGGTCTTTCTCATTGCGGTCACGGTCTTTATCAGTCCTGTGAGTTTAGTACGTTTATTTAAAAATCGCTCGCATTTATATATAGTCGGTAGTATTACCGTTCTCCTCCAGCTCTGTCTCGGCGTTCACTGCGATCTCTCTCCCTGTCCATGTGCCTGTCTCGCTCTCGATGGCGTCGGTCATCTGATCCTAGTCCTCCTCCGCCGCCGCCACCACCACTACCACCTCCAGGGCCCACATAACGGGCTCGGCGTTCTTCCCGTGTCGCCTGCACCAAGTTACTGATTTCATCCAGAGCGGCTTTCAATCGGGCGTAGCTAATAAAGCAGAGTAATGCATGGTACTAAAATGATTTCACTATTATTAATAATAAAATTACCCGACATGTTGTTTGCCCATCAAATGATCGTCAATTCGTTGTTGGGCATCACCCACAATGAGAAATGCCCCACAAACATCACAAACTTCCATCTGTTTCTCCTGCGCCGCCGCCAACTCGGCCGTAGCGCTCCAATGACTAGAAATTGTATCATTTGAATTGAATGTCGTTGACTGATTATCAATTGAATTGAATGTCGTTGATTGATTATCATCCACGCACCTATTTTCGTTTTGTTTTCGTAACAGATCTCGTTCTTCTTTCAGTTGGTCGCAGAGTTTCATAAGACCCTGGGCTTGTTCCACATTGCCCTCAGTTCCGGCACTCTCTGCCTCTTCCACTAGTCCGTTTATCCGCTCGGATAACAGGGTGATTTGTTCTTCGTTGCGTTGTGTTTGCGCCGGCGTCAGTGCGGTTATTTCCGTTTTACCCGACAAGGCCAATCGTTGTTTACCCTTAGCGATTTTTCCTACACATACATTAGAAATATACATTTATTATTATTCGAATCGATTTCATTCAAATGAGTGGTGCCTTACGTTCCACTTCTGTCACCATAGATGAACAAAATCTTATAAACTCCTCCTGGTAATGTAATTTCTTGGAACTTTGTGAAGCTTCGAATAACCGTTTGACTTCGTCATCGTGTACACGAGGGCACGCGCCCAAATCTGCTCGTGTATTCACAAACAGATCGTGCGGGCAAAACTTTACTAGATAATATTTACAATACTGAAACAACAAAGTCGGCATTTTAGAGTTTACAATTATCTTGCCATACTAGTGAAGATGTAGGGCCTGGTGTTCATTTTTATTAATTATCTCAAACTATCATACCTCAGCGTCTTCCCAATTTAGCTCTTTAGCCTTTTCGTTTGGAGCAATATTTCGATTTCTTCCCATCAACTCATCGAGCAGTTGAGCTGCTGCAAGCACCGCCATTTTTGCAAATGTATTCGATTCGAAGCGCTTTTATTTTCATGTGATTTTCATTCGAGTTTAGAACAGACGTTTTAAAACTAACTTAACTACTACTACGTTTACATTGGCCCTTTGTATGTAATGATGTTTTCATTTGATTAAAAAACTAACTCCTAGCGTCATGCGGAATTAAGGGTGAGGGTGCTTTTTTCATTTACCACCGAACATAGTAAACTAAAGAACACCTCACTCCATTTACACGTAATAAAATGATGCAACGTAAGAATATCATTTAAACGTAAGAAATACTTGTCAATGTCGTCATCACATGTCATCAATTTCATGGTTATAAATAATAATTTTTGTGTGAAATGTCTAAATAAATAAACGTAACGTATGTGATATGTAAAACAATATTTTGTGATATAAATGTTTATAAAACATAATTAATTAATTTGGTAAATGATTGTTACGACAATTGTATTAATGGTTAGATAGTAAAACTGAATGTTGGTGGAAGAAGGTGATATGTTGGGAACGATGCGAGACTGGAGAAAAGCCCTTCGGTCTCCACCAGCTTATCGCGTAGTCAATCGAACATTACGTAGTCAAACAAAATTTGTTACTATTATAGCCGCAACTGGTTTAGTTATTTTATTAATTCTATACGTGTTTCCGAAACGCGCAAAAAGTGAATTGCAGATTGAAGAATTCTTAAGAAATTACAACTATTCGTATCCATTAAGTAGTCCCATTATCACGACTAACATGCATACGTTTAGAATAGGTAAACAAGTCAAGTGCAGTGCATGGCATTACATTGCATTGCATTGCATTGCATACGTAAGTACCGAGTTGTTGTGTAACATTTCAGGTATAATAGCAGACTTGGATACAAATTCAAAATGCACCACAGAACAACACACGTGGTATTCCTATTTGCAAAAGGGCTATTTAAGTTACAGTCCATCGAAACGCACAGTGGTTGTGAGCTGGGATCGGTTCGATCCAATGCGATTAACATCGAGTTACTCGCTGAAAAATCGCGGCATGGAATTGTCCGAGTTGGTGGTGTTTGATGGCCGATTGTTGACATTCGATGACCGTACGGGTATTGTCTTTGAAATAGTTAATAGCAAAGTGTTGCCGTGGGTGCTTCTGATGGACGGGGATGGCAGGTTAATTGTTTCTTGAATAACATTCGTTTCAATTTCATTTATGCATTTATTTAAAGAAATACCAAAGGCTTTAAAGCAGAATGGGCGACAGTGAAAGGAGAAATTTTATATGTGGGCTCCATGGGAAAGGAATGGACAACAAGTAGTGGTGAATTTTCAAATCATGATCCGCAATTTATTAAATCAATTACACATTTAGGGAAAGTAAGTTTGCTTGGAATTAGAACGAATTGGATGTAATGTAATGTAATGTAATGCAATGCAATGTAATGATTTGATTAGGTATCACATATAAATTGGATCGAACCGTATAAACGAATTCGATCCGCGATCGGGATCGAGTGGCCCGGTTACATGATTCACGAGAGTGGAGTGTGGTCGGATCAGCATAAAAAATGGTTCTTCTTACCGCGACGCTGTTCGAAGCAACGATACAATGAAACCATAGATGAACACATGGGATGTTCTGTACTTATAAGTGCCGACGAAAGTCTAATAGATATACAAATTACTCAGGTATGTTATGTCCTAGTGTAGGTAGAGAATGTATTATTGTACATATGTATGTGCTGCTACTTTGATACCTTCTTGTATCACCATTACAGTTGCATAATCATCTTCCTACCCGTGGATTTTCTAGTTTTAAATTCATCCCGGGTACAGATGATTCCATCATTGTTGCATTAAGAACCGAAGAATTAGATGGTAAAACAGCGACGTACATTTGTGCGTTTACAATTCAAGGCGAGATCATTTTGTACGATACGTTGATAGCAAATTTAAAATATGAAGGTTTAGAATTTATATAGCATTCCATGCTAGGTATTAATTAAATAAATAAATAATATTTAAATGAAAATACTTCGTTTTATTGGGATGCGTATAGTAATGTAACGTAATGTATGTCAATCAATAATTGACCGCGTTGCTACGTCACTACCAACATGGCTTGACATTTGACCTGTCAACATACTCTTCGCAGTTAAATTTCAGTTCTTTCCAGTGAAATCTCAACATTTCTCTTCAATATTCTCTTCCGAAACAATTTATACTAAACATGTTTATATTATACGTAATACGCAACAGATACACTTTATAACCAACGATAATAATAATGAACGGCTTTACCAAAAATGCAATACGTTAAATGGCACAAACGAAATATTTTAATCAATCAAATCGTTAGAAATAAATAGAAAAATGGCAGAAAGTTTAATCGTCGAAGAACTGCCCACGGAACCATACAAACTAGCAAGATATGGTATAACATTACTTATCAACAATCATGCGTCGGAAGCGCAAGAATTGTTTAAAGGAAACTCGAGTACAATCCAAATGTCAGCAGGGTATTCATTTTCGATATTTATGGTTGGTAATAGATATACCGTTGAATTTATTAATGTTTCTCTAGTATTCCCAAACTAGTGTATGATATTATTGTAGTAAGTACATCATATTTCTAGGATGCACTTATGTCATTCGAAGAAGAGAAATTACAATTAGCGTTAAATGTGTTGCGTGAAACTGAAAAAAAATGCGCCACCGATATCGGTTGGTTAAAAAACGTTAAGACCAAAATGTTCGGTGGCAAAACTGGCAATGTAGCAGAAAAATTAGAGAACCAGATCATCTTGGCTGATATTCAAGTGTGCTTTGCAATATTAACGTTTTTACAACAGGAGTTTAGCGGCTATTTAAAGGGCGGTTGGGTGTTACGGAAAGCCTGGAAGATTTACCAAACCACATATATGGAGATTGTCGACTTGTATAAGAAGGAGTTTGGCAACTTTAATTTGCCCGGTATACGCAAACGAAATGATACATATTATAATAACAGTAATTGTATTGTATTTTAGAACCAACGGATTTCGAATGGTTTGATACAACAATGTCGCGCAGTACTAGTGTGACGACGGATGATACAGAATGGAGCATCCCAGAATCCAGTCCTAGTTCTCCCTCTCCTAAGCGCAACGGGTACGTTCCCATCGAGTCCCCCATTAAAAAGTCCCAAATCCCTCATTCCCAATCGGTGTTTGTCTTTACCAAAGGCTCCAGTTATTTTCCATTTGCAATCAAACGCAGCGATTCCGCACATACCGTAACGAGTAATGCTTCGGTTTCAAATAGATTCTCGTTGTTTTCATCGCAACTTTCGTATTTGTCCAGCACGCTTAATTTGCTAGCCTCGCCAGACGACAAGTAAATCAGTGTCCGTTGACTAGTGAGAGGGTCATCTTTTGATTTGTTTCATTTTAGCCCCCCCGATACTATTTCACGAGAGACTATTTCTCGGCTAATGGGCGCGGTCTGTTTTGGCTATGGTGTTTTGCAACTGGGCATTTCTTTGTTGCCTCCGTCCTTGCTGAAGGTCACCAATTTCTTTGGGTTTCATGCGAATCGATCGGCTGGAATTTCGAATTTGATGTATGCCCGAAAAGGCATTGACATGCGTGCACCTCTAGCTATGTATTGAAATGATATTTATATAACTATTATTATTATTCTGCCCTGTTTGGTTGGTTGGTTGGCTGGCTGGCTGACTGACTCACTGACTGACTGACTGACTGACTGACTGACTGACTGACTGACTGACTGACTGACTGACTGACTGACTGGCTGGCTGGCTGGCTGGCTGGCTGGCTGGCTGGCTGGCTGGCTGGCTGGCTGGCTGGCTGGCTGGCTGGACTGACTGACTGACTGACTGACTGACTGACTGACTGACTGACTGACTGACTGACTGACTGACTGACTGACTGACTGACTGACTGACTGACTGACTGACTGACTGACTGACTGACTGACTGGCTGGATGCTGGCTGGCTGGCTGGCTGGCTGGCTGGTTACTTGGCATTTTATTTTATTTAGGCTTGCCTTGTTGTGGTATCATACTATTGTTAGACCATTCTTTGCGTTGGATGGCAACAATCTTAAGGCTGGTCTAGAGGCAGCCAGTTTACTAATGCAAGAATCTGCCAGCAGAGTACGGACAATCAGCTTTATTTTTGTTTTTCAAAGGTCGCATTCATCGGCTAAATGTACGGTAATATACATGACGGCCGGTCAAACGCACTAAAACAATTTCTCCTTTTAGTCAAACATTCCGTTAGCATTGGAATCATTTCAAATGGCCAGTGACAATTCCACGCAACGTGAGATTAAATTACTTGCAATGCACGAAGCCGGTTGGTGCCACTTACTGCAGCTGGACTACGAGCAAGCCCAGAAAGTGTTTCTTAAATTAAAACACGGCAGTCGATGGTCGAGGGCTTTCTATGCGTTTTTGAATATCATTTGCGCTGGGGCCAGCGCTGGCACTGGCTCTTGTGCCCAAAATCCTTACACGCACATCAAACATTTGCTGGACATTTACGCTAAATCAAGTCCGAAGCAAACGCAGTTAGATCGGTATATACACAGGCGTTTGGCCAAATTTCCTCATGAAGAACAATCTGTGCAGAATACCTCAATGATGTACTGGAAGTTTTACGTGTTTGAATTGATTTATCTGTGGAATGCATTGCCTAGCTGCAGCTACGCAAGTCTTCAGATGATTATTGACGGTAGATTCTCGTTCGTTTATTATTATTATTTACGAAAGTAAACAGCATTTGATGTGTGTTGTGTTTTAGATTGTAATAACACCCAGGATGAACCCATGACTGGTTTAGCAATGCTCATTCAAGGCGAATGCTATAATATTATTAGCAGTCATGAGAATGCTATCTGCTCTTTTCGCAATTGTATTCTTGCGCGCTCTAATGTGCCACCGGAAGATGATGTTCACGTATCAGCTTTCGCAGAGTATTCATTAGGTGCGATGCTAATCAAAAGTGTGCAGGTAAATGAATTTGAAATGTCTCTGACTCATACCATGTTCAACCAAAAATGAAAATAATTTATAGACGCGCGAAGAAGGTAAAGCGATACTACAACATTGTGCTTCGCAATACAAGGATTATGATTTCGATACTAAACTGAATGTTCGAATAGACATGGCGTTAAAATCCGCGTCTTAGAATCACTAAACTATATAAGTATTAATTTAGAATACCGTCAGACAATATGATGCTAAACAGATTGCGTGCCATTTTAATCGTCTTAAAGTACCGATGATTTTATTATTTTGAAATGTATTAAACAAAATAAAAATCCGTCCTAAAAATGATTAAGTTTTATTTTCAAATTCAAATATCGAAGAAAAACAAAAATAAATAAATAAAATAGCACATCAAATGTAAAAGTATTATAAAATGTATACCTATGATATATATATATATATATATATATATATATAGCTAATAGATTCTTTTAATAAATTGTTCCATGGCTAGATTATTTTTCTTTGAGTTCCCCATGTACTCGAAGTCTAAAATAAAATAAAATGTTGCTCATACATTGATAAATAAAAGAGAGTGTTTGCGCACCGATAAATGCATGTATATTCTGGGTGTCCATGATTCGAATGTACTTTAAACTCAATGATGTCAAAAGTACGCGAACTTTGATGCAAAACTGGAAAATATTGTACAGTCGTACCGTCGATGTCGTATTCGAATTGACCAAAGAAAAATCCTTCTTTATCGCTCGCAGCTTGTAGTCCCTTTAGTTTTAAATTCAATCCATTATACACACGATGCACACTTAAATAATAAAACATACCCATATAGAAAACTGTTTCGGAGCAGTGTTCGTCTCACCAGTTGGTGAAATAGATCGCGCTATATGTTCAACACTAACACCGGTTACTTGTATTTTGGTAATTAGTTGGATGACTGCTGCACCGGAGGAACCCTTAAAAGCCCAACATTCTCCAGGCATAACACCAGGCTAGATATTTAATATCATTGTAGCAGAGTGTGTATATTGTTTATATTGTTATATATATATATATATATATATATTTTTTTTTTTTACCTGAATCAACGCACGTGGATTGTTGCTCGAATGGCAAAGCGGAATCCCAAAAAGTGATAAAGACGGACTGTTTCCAGAAAATGATTCAGTTTTTCTGGTGTTTAGTATACTCCCACCTGAAATCATTTAATAAGACCCATTGAACGAATAAATGAGCTGAGAATACCTGAACTTTCTAGCGCAAAATCAGTGCGGCCAGTTTTATCGGCGTTGTATTGTTCTAATTCTTCTCGAATCACAACGCGCACTTTCTCAGATAACATTTCGTCCCTCGGTTTGAAAACTAAATGATTATTTATCAATAAATGTCGTTTCACTAGTAAATATCAAAGTTACGCATTTATTACCCGGTTTGTTACATTGTCTGACGTCGTCTCGCAAAGTATTTGCCATATTTTTTAAACTAGGCAACGACGAAACAATTACATTTAGTTGTTTTTCAATACTGTCTTTTTTTCCCATGACATTGTGTAAGTTTTTCTACGGATTAAAAACAATAATTGCATATTACTAAATGATGTTCAATAAGAAATGTATACATATTTGTTCACCCCGTTTTACGGTATCTATTTAATTTAAAACTATATATATATATATATATATATATATATATATATATATATATATATATATATATATATATATATATATATATATATATATATATGTATTATAGATCAAATACTTTACTTCAATATGATGTATATGATCCTTAAGTATATATAAATCTCGTCGATGCGTATTGAAATAGTAATCAAATGCTAATAAACCCATAACTGCGCACAAAACTATATAAGAAACAAATGAATCTATATTTCGGAAACGAAACTGACTTTGTAGTAACTGTATACCTACGATGCATACTATTTTTAAATTCCTGAAACATCTCTGGAAATAATTTAGTTCTGTTCGTGTGCATATATCTTTCGGCAAACTTGCACAAGGAGATCGAGATGGAGATCTATAACGCCTTCGTGTGCCGGACATTGTGGTTTTTCTATTTTTGCGTCCGTTCTCATTACCAATGGACGTTGTTGGTAGTACTAAAAAGCCAACAATATAATATACATATATGTATTTTACACGATGATTATGAGTTTATTTAAATCAACTTACATTTTGTGCGTGATCTTGTGTTGTATAGATGATCCAGCGTGACAATCAATTTATATCGGAAATTATAAATAAATGTCAAACGGGAATATTGTAAATCAAACAAAATATAAACAAGCTTGCTATAATAAATTTATTTTCAATAACAAAATAAACTATATGTAATAACTTCATATAACAACAAACAGTTGTCGTCTTTCCGTCACCGCCTCTAATAGTCATTCAAAATTGTACTTTTACATAAAATACTACAACAAGGCACAATTTTATAAGCACGATGGCTTCTTCAACAACACCGTACAAAAGGAAAGACCATTTTCAATTTGTTCACTGCTTCAAATTACAAGGAAAAAACGCCTTAAAAACAAATTTGTCGCAACAAAAATTGTGATTAATTGAATATTAGAAAAAATATTAGAAAAACGCCGATACATTTCAAGATATCGAAGCGCAATTTAAACGACTATTTCAGTCCAATATTCTTTGTTATCTGCTCATATACGGTCCAAGCCATGGCGGCCATCAAAGTTCTCCGGAGCATTCGTGGGACCATTCCTTTGAAGTAGCCGCGTGGTCCATATTTGCTGTTTACGTACACAATAACTGACCAAACACCGTTGAATTTGTGCGGGTATAATTGCATTTTGGTTTTGATTACATCCGCGGGTTGAGTAGCAATTGATGCGAGGATCCCGGCGGTAACGCCGCATGTAAAGTTAATCGGCGCCGCGTATTGGGATTGCAATAATTCTGTAAGAAAACAAAAATAAAAATGTTAATGACGACAAAAATGATAAAATTAATTGCAAAATTGGTAAGGTCATCGCGTTCGCAAAACTGCTATCGGACGAGTAGATAGAAATATCATATTATTTGAAATGACAAACCTTTTGGTAAAGCCTGTTTGGCTTGGGTGTAGAACATTAGATATAAGCCCGAAAATGGTGCATCTCTAAAGAGCGTGGGTAGAAGACCTGCAGAAAGTCCCCGAATTCCTTCAGTTTTGTGAATTTGTCGGAGTGCATCTGTTACACTGGTATACGAATAAACACCGCTTTCAAATCTATTATAGAAAAAAATATGTTTAGTAATAAAATTCAACGAAATTCTTTCTATCGTATTGGCAGTACCAGTATATTTACCTAGTTTTAACTACAGTGACCGGAATTAACAGTGCCCCCGACATGGAACGAGCGACTGCCCCCAAAGAAACCGATTGGAGCGCAGTTAAATGGCCATCTGTGCTGAATTTTGTCTTTAACCAGCTGAGTGATGAGAAATATAAACCAACCCCTGGTACACAACGAGCGATTGACTGAATAATAAAATAAATAATTAATAAATAATAGAGAGCGTGATATATAGTATGTAGTACAATTCAGTTTGATTAACTCACCGGTGTCATTCCTCGCCATAATCCCCGAATATGTTCTTGTTGGATGATATTAATGAAGATCGTGACCATTCCATTTGTAGCCCGACCACTAAAAATATAGAAAATTACGCTTATTAAAAATGATCATCCTATGATGATTACTTTATCATAATTCTACTACATATCCATCGAATACAATAAATGTTACTTACTTTACAAGAGTGGCAGTACTATTTTGTAGACGAGTTTTCACTAAATCCAATGGTTGAAATAAAACTGTTGAAAAAGTGCCGGAAAATGATCCCGCTAAGAACGATTTCAGGATTGGGTACTGTAACAAATTTAAAATATTTATTTCTATGAACCAGATAGACATATTATGTTTATTAATAAGATTGGAATTCCATGGTATTGGATCGATTTTATTGTTTATCTGCGCTTAAAGCATATATACTTACATTCGTAACAACTTCCATAGTGTTTTTCGTTCCTTTTCTTTTAACACAAAAATAGTAAGTGTAATTGATGAACTCGTAATGATTTGTTTAATATAAATATTTACTTAAAGATATTTACGGATATCTTTTAGCGCACAATAATAAATAATTTAATACTTTTAAACTGAATACTGTAGAACCCTGAACCAGTGTGTATCACTGTAGTCTGAATAATAGATAGGATTGATGCGAAACTTGCGAATTATATTCATTTTCGCGCGACTATGATAAGAAAACATTAATGTATATGAACGTACGTCAGAGATAAATACTAAATAAACGATGTAATAAAAATAAAATAATGTTGCAATGTAAGATCAGATCTTTTATGTAAAAAATAATAACAGAAACAGAAATTTTCTGCTCAATTGCAATAGAATGGCGGTGACGTTGAATTGATTATTGTTGGCGGCTATCGTTGTTTTCTTACTTATAGCTAAATATTTTTACATACATACATACATACGTATGTATGTAAAGGAAAGTTTATCGGGGTCAAGATAAATATTTGATAGCGTCTAGGTCTTCAGACCCCCATAGAAACCGATAAACATTACTTAAATATCCATTAGTAAATGTTATGCTATATTATTATATAGCATTCCACATCATCCTTGATAATGATGAGTAGACGTAAATTAAAGGAAAAACTCACGTCATCCAGAATGTTTTTATTATTAGATTTGCGTTTGATTTCTTTTCCGGCATTCTCAAGAGGAGTTCGCTGCTGATTTATTACTACTACCAGTATTTCAGATTGCATCTCGCATCTTACAAATTACACGGTTATGTAAGCGTTGAAAACATGCCAGATTATACTGTTTTGGAATGAAACAAATTAATATACAGACATCATTGTAAAGCGTTTGGAACATACCTAAAGTACTTCTTTAAATAAATTCATTTGACTTTGACATTGCGATTTGCAATTACACCCACATTTGTACATCCAAACCAGTCACGTGTAGTAACGTTAAAATGAGAGCGGGATTTCAAAATAAATAGCTAATTTTTTTTTTATTATCATTATAGAATACAACGGGCATTTTGCTAACGGACTCGATGCCCGTTAAGCG
The DNA here is from genome assembly GCA_018344505.1 of Nebria ingens riversi. Taxonomy (NCBI): domain Eukaryota; kingdom Metazoa; phylum Arthropoda; class Insecta; order Coleoptera; family Carabidae; genus Nebria; species Nebria ingens. The sequence goes on along the minus strand of JADQWA010000057.1, from coordinate 31,729 downwards.
TTAACGTTAATTTGCTTTTTTGGTGTGAAATCCTTCGTATTTTCTATAAAAATAAAAAGTGACTGACATGAAATAATAAATAATCTGTTATTTTGCTCTCCAGCAAAGTATTATCTAATGCCAGAGGGCAGTCTGCTGGGGGGCTGATTAATCTTGAGGTTAACAGTACTGGGTCAAGTAAACAGAATATTCAAGAGATAAAATTGGCATGGTAACATCGCATAGCATGATTAAAAAACCCGCCTCTTGTTATCTCTTATTGGTATGATGTATGTATGTACATGCATACATATATATATATAGACTTTTGTTGTTGTTGTATATTCGTTGGGGGCTCGGATCAAACATATTTAAATCGTACGTACGTGGTTCATTTATACTGAATAAGGTCATTTATCGGTTAATATTTATAGATACTTTCAAAATAGGTTTGTTTTTCTGACGTGCCTTAGAAAATATTAGATGTGTTGTAATAAATGTGTTTTCATTACGTATAATTTATTTTCAAAATTTCGGTTGACGTACAACTAAAAAATAAATATTTATAATAAAGTAGAAAAACATTTGCATCAAGTACACATAACAACAACAAATTTTAATGTTGATTCAAATAATAACTAAGCTTCGGGAACTTCTTCAGGGGCAGGAGCAGGCTCAGGTTCTGCAGCTGCCACGGTACTGAAAATAAACAGTGTTTAAATTTTAAAGAAAAGCTTCCGAGGGTCTGCCTTCCTGATTTTAATGTTATTACCCGCTCGCTATTGGTTCTATTGCGGCTTCCGGTGCGGCTCCCTCAGCGGGGGGCTCTGCTGGTGGCATAACTTGCGACTTGCTGGACTTTTCTTCATTTACGGATGCTTTCTTAGCTGAGGCCTGGCTAGTGCGCTTCACCGAAGCACGCGAAGAATCAACTGAGATCAATCATTTTCGTTAGCTTTTATATTCGCAAGTAAATAAGTACATCATTAATGAAACCTTTTGGTGCTATTGAGACTCTTTTCTCGGAGGAAGTCGATAGAGTAGTACTCTTTTTACTCTGTAAGTAATATAATAATGATTAAAAAAATATATTTTTTGTGGAAACCAAGATGAAAGAATAAATTTAAGTACAGGTTTCCTTGCAGAAGAAGCACTACCGCTCTTTCTATGGCTCTTGGCGTCATCTTCTGGTGGTGCAGCATCTCCAGCTGGATGTTCCTGAAATGACAATATTCATATGTAATTTGATGGAGATTTTTTCTTGTGGAATGTTCTTCTACAATCTCAGAAGCGGCGTGCTCTAGCATTTTCTCTTTCTCTGATGATTTCTCTTTGTGGTCAACCGTGGATACGGATTTCTGCATCGTACTTGTTGTGCGTATGACTGATTTAGCTGTTGATTTGCGTTCCCTTGTCGACTAATAAATGAAACCATTAATTACTAAAGATAGCGACAGTTTGTTGAAACAATACCAGTTTTGATAGGCCAGTTGGCTCGATCGAATCGCTCATCCGTTGGACAAATTCCCTTGGCTCATCCGTTTGGATAAACACAGCGTTTATTATCTGTTCTCCTTTACGCGGACTTATTTCGCCGCCTTCTCTTGCTTTATACATCTGTTGGCAATTGAATAGTTTTTGTTTCCTTTAAACGTTATCGAACAAAACAAAACGATGAATGAGTGAACCTGTCCGTTTGTGCCTACGATTGACGCCTCGTCGAGGGGCACCGCCTGGGGGCCCCATTGGTTCAAGAAGTGCCCAATATGCGCAACACGTTGTGACGCTGTTGTGACGGTATGGCTTCCGCCACAATAGCGATTACATGAATGAACTAGTCTTGGAAGAGTAAAGAAAAATTCAATATGCATATGTATATGTATAGGAATTTTCGTTTTACCTGGTTTGTTTAACCGGCATCACTTTTTCTTTGATTGGTTTGGGTTCATGCAATGCGGACTCCAAATGGTTCAGATTTGATCCACCAGGCAGACTGTAAATATTTGATTTATTTAAAAATATGTGTTATACATGTATGTATGTATGTGCATACCTCTTTTGTTGTTTTCGAACTGCGTCTAATTCATATGTTATGTACGGTCTCATACTGCGATTGCAGGGCATTGCAGCAGGAGCGGGCAACGTAGGAAATTGGTTTTGTTTATACATAACGACATCTTTATCGCATGAAATGCAATTGACATTCCTGTAATTTAAATAAATACATTTTACATAGTCCATTCTCAGATTTATCTATATATATATATGTATATATATATATATATATATATATATATATATATATATATATATATATATATATTTATATATATATATATATATATATATATATATATATATATATATATATATATATATATATATAAATATATATATATATATATATATATATATATATATATATATATATATATATATATATATATATATATATATATAAATATATATATATATATATATATATATATATATATATATATATATATATATATATATATATATATATATATATATATATATATATATATATATATATATATATATATATATATATATATATATATATTATATATATATATATATATATATATATATATATATATATATATATATATATATATATATATATATATATATATATATATATATATATATATATATATATATATATATATATATATATATATAAATATATTTACTTCAATATTCTACTCTTTGTTCCGGCCGCTTCTTGTTCTGCTTTCATTGCCAATAGTGCTTTCAACCTCTGTTGCAAACTCTTGATTTTCTTGTTGACGAAATCACGTAACGGATCGAATTCCATTTTATCCAGTTTTCCACCAATCGTCGATTGGATTTCTTCCAATGTTGTTTGCCACATTGTTTCCTACCAAACGACAGTCATTATTAAAATATAATAAATAAGTAGGTAATATATCATACTTGTTGTGATAGTTTAATCATAGTCTCTTCAATGCTCTTGGTTAAATCATCGCACGCGGCATCGAATTGATCGTGTGACACCTTTCTGTTCATGTGTTGATTATCAGCCTTATCAGCCAGCGCATCCTCCAAGTCTTCTCGGTTAGCTTTCGTTGTCTTTAACAGTTCCATCTGTTCTATTAACGCCTGAAATGTTTATCAAGTCAAACTTATTATTATATACAAGTAATAAAATAATATAACACAGCATATAATGTGCGTGTGTGTGTATTATTACATCCATGATAAGTTGTTTCTCATCGGCTTCATCGGTGAGTCTAGCGGCTGTTTTCGACACTTGTTCCATGTCCTCTTGCAATTTGACCAGTTTGTTAAAGAGCTCGGTGACAGAGCCGACGTCGCCAGTATCGTTGGCACCACTGGTGGTCGTGTTCACGCGCTCCAGTAATTCATTCAAGTCGGTCTCCAATTGCTGTAGCTCGGTTTGCAGGGCATCGATTTGTTTGCTGTACGTTTCGTCTAGATTGTTGAATTTGTCTGTAAAGTCAGCGAGCTTCTCTTCCAAATCGGTCACTTGGTCCATCGTGGCTTGGTCAGCGTCTATGGCCATCATGCATAAATATTTGTGATATTATAATATTGGGAATTTTAATATATGTATGTATGTACATACCTGAGTCTAATAGTTTCTCTTTCATTTCTTCTATATCCTTAAATGCGTCTGCAAGGCTGTGTCCTTTCAGGGCTTTGGTGATTACGGCAACATCGGCTTCGAGACTTTTAACAATTTGCCGCAAGGCTTCGTCTTCTTCGCTCGCGTCTTCCCTAGAAAGAAATTTGTTATATCTCAACTGTTCACTCTAACACCTGGCAACATTTTAGATTACTTTTCTCCTCCTCTATCGGCCGACGACGGCTTACGTTTGGCTACAAAACAAATGGTTTATTTATTTATTTATTACTTTTGTACTCCAAAAACAGAATAATTTTTGATTATACATAGCATATCTTCCATTTTATCTTCAATTACTGTGAGTCGGTTAGCGATTTCGCCAAAAATGCTTCCTCGCGATGTACGAACATCATCTGAAATGCAATATCAATCAGCACGTCACCTAATGCATAGTAATTCATTTGCCAAGTGCCTTTTGAAGATTTCCCAACAATACCACCACCGGCTCCGATATCCCGAACTAAATCTTCGACCATGCTGGCCAGTTTGTCCACGCCGGCTTCTGTAGCATCGACGCGTTTACCTAAACTTAAAATCTGCCACATGTCGCTCACTGGTTTCACTTTATTTTCACCGCCCGTGGACCGGACGGCTTCAATTAGTGTCGAATTATTCGGCATCTCCATGATCTCTGCCATGTTGCTTTTCAATTCGGCAATGTCCGATTCCAGTGTGTTTGTATCTTTCTTCTGTGATAGCAACTTTAATCCGTGGTATTTTGTTAATCTCATCGTTTAACTTTGGTTCGACGACTACTATTTTTTCAGTTGGCACTTTCGCTTCTTCCGGTTCTTGGAAACATTGGGAATGTATGTGAATTACGATTGAAAAATCTCATTGCTATCAATAAACTTACTATCTTTTTGCAATAATTGTTTGGGTATTTTGGCGCTTTCTTTCGAATACTGTGGTGCGTCTTTGTTGATATCCTCTTGTTCGAACACCGATGAGTTTCTTTTACGCTTTTCAAGATCTGCGGCCACCTCGTATTCGGTTACATGCAAACTGACTCCTGGTTTGGCGGTTGCAATTAACGCGTGCACCCGTTCGTGTTCGGGCCCTCGGAAATCCACAGTAGTCTCTGCGAGTTTCAGCTGATTAATCATCACTTGGAGAACGGCGTTTAAGATGTTGAAATTGACTGCCCCTAGCTAACATTATTTACAACGTTAGACATTTATATAGTTTGTTTATAGTTTTTACTTCAGATGCGACTAACCTCTGGAGATCCTAAAGCCAAGTCCACCAGCTGTGGCAGAGAAACTATAAGACTAGCTTGTGTCATTTTTAAATAACAATTAATTTGAAATGGATCTTTCTTAAATTATTCTGGCAGTAATATGGAACTGTCATAAATGTAATATGTTAAAAACAAATACATATACTTTTCGAAAGCCTTCTTATAAATAAAACTGCTATATTTTCTGTAACATTCGTTATTTTTATTTAATTAGTGCTATTTACTCTTTAACGACATCTGAAGACATTTTGTGCATTTTACATCAACTTATTTTATGTACATACATACATACACGCATATCCATTTAATTATATACTATTTATATATATATATATATATATATATATATATATATATATATATATATATATATATATATATATATATATATATATATATACATATTTCTCTGTACATATAAAATATTTATCAACTAACATATTTTAGGATTCTATAACAATTTCATAATAGATATAAAATTAAAATAAATATTTAAAGAATATAATGTGTGACTGTTTTTTTTTATAGATGCTTATATACATATATTTTTGTTTTTAAATAAAAATTTATTTATTGCACTCTATAAATGTATCGTTGTATGTTATACCTATGATACGTAAAAAGTAATTATGATATGTGATAAAGAAACATGTATCAAAAAATAATAGATCAATAGCCTTAAAATATGTCTTTGTTGGTTGACATGACAATTTGCTTTAAAAACTTATATTTATCAATGTACCATATATGAATACACTATAAAATATATTTTCTTTAAAAATTAAGAACACATGAAAAATGAGTTTGGCTTTTTTTAAATAATCTATAAATAATGTCATTTTTGTGAGTACTTATATTAATAAGTTGGCGTTGCATTTTTAAATGGTATATCTTTAGAGAGCTTTTTTTTTTAATCAATTGGTTTATAATATCTAGCACCGTTTCCATTGTTTAAACCAAATTTAAATGATTTCCCGTCCCTGTAACTCTGTTACCTACCTATATAAAGGTATATCTAATAATTCAGTAATATTTTAAATATCTACCTACGACGTAATATGGTGTTCACACAGCTATTAAAGCGCTATTTAGTATTTAAACGAGTAGGACATTTAAAATCTTCTTTGTATTACAGATGCGTCTGTATATCATAAGTATAGTAGTATTACCCTGCTGACAATATGATTGCCAGTGACTTACAACTAGGAGTTTACAAAAAATTAGTCGATCAGCCCCCAAGGAACACTGCTGCAATTTCATTAAGCTACATATGTATACTTATTATCATTTGAACAAGGAACTTGAAGCAAAGTTGGATGATTTTTTGGTATGGTAGTATGTAAACTGTACAGCATAAACACTGATTTGTGAATAATCGCAACGGAATATTTTGATTCGATCATAAATCAGCAGTCGACACTTTCAAATGAACGTGCTGTGTTTCGTCGAGTGTTCAAGCGCGGCCAACACGTCATGCTTTTGCCGCACATACAAGCGGCCCTTCTTCCACGGGTTCTGCAACTGTAGCGGTTTAAAATCGTCCCGCAAACAACGCTCGCGTGCCCCAATCACAGCCACTAAGCAAAAGTTCTTTAGATTGTCGGCGGTGTAGATAGGACCGTCCTTGCCTTTGAGCACGACAGCCATGTTCAGTTGCTTGACCACCAAATCAACGACTTCCCGTGCTGTTGTTCTCGGTGTTACATGCAGTTTCAGGCTGGTACCGCTCGCTAAACCCGTTTGATAAGCGGCGTACACCTGCAGGATACCCGGAGCCAATGGCTCTTTGGAGCCACTTGGAACCGAATCCATTGGGAACGGTACTTTGAATGTTGGGTCTGGGACTACATCCGGTGTCTTTGCATCCATTGGTTTGATATACGACTGCATTTCGACGTCTGACACTTGCTTGATGTTGCATAAACTTTTCGATGACGTTGTTTCTAGATTTGAGTGCAGGTGATTGTTGTTGTCGACCTTTAGATGGTTTTGGTGTTTGTATTTGGATTTACTATACTCAGGACTTTGCTTGATATTGGTCATGCTATATGATGGGGCAATTTTTGATTTGTATTTCTTATTCGGTGTACTTGAGCTTAAGGGTACAGGCGCCGAGCAACTGTCACTATCAGAACTTAAGCTGTGCAATGAGTCCGATGTGGTGTTGGTGGTAGTAGTAGTATTGTTGTTAACACTTATCAGGCTTCCGGTGTACATCGGTCGGATGTTTAACAGTGGACTAGTACTGGCCGAGACACTGCTAGTTGTGGCTACTGGACGTATCTTTTGGTTATTATTGGTGTTGTTCACAGCTGTAAATAGCATGTCTTCACTTCGCGATGGTGCTAATCTATCACTGAAATACCCACTGTAACTACCATCGCTATTTTTCCGCGAGACCGTGTCGCTTACGTTTAGATATTGCGAGCTGGTATCATTTGTGCTTAAATGCTGTTCACTTTTACTGAATTCGTTCATTAAACACGCGGTGGAATTGATAGCGCCTGGCCCGGGCCATGAACCCCGGCCCGGGGTGCTCTTCACTATCTTGGAATCACGCGGAGGAATCTGCAGTAAGCTACGCTTAAGATTCGGGTTTGAATTATCCATCGTGTGTTTCTCAAATATGCACTTGATCAGGACGGGGTTGTTAGAACGATCTCGCGCGAACGACACTACATCCATGAGCCAACGCACACCCTTCCAGATTCCGTTCAATGTACTCTGTAGTTCTTGCAGCTTAATTAGGCGCTCCTTGGCGATGGCCACTTCTGAACTGGAAAACGCTTCTCGGTGTAAATGGTTCGCTGTTGCCGCGTCTAGTTCTAAGACTGTACTCAGCCGCGAGTACCTTTGGATTATGCTATTTTGATATGTAGTCAAGTGAATCATTTCGAAGACTTGTATAGGTAGACTCAATAAGTCGCCTCGCTGGAGAAGCATCTCTCGTTGGCCAGGTACGGCGCAAGAGAATTCGGCAGGCGGACAAATGATGATAAAACTAACGTCTTCAGAGATGTCGATGATTTCCAGGTCATATAGACGGTGCTTTAACGCGTCCTCGCTGTTGATGTCCATGTACTTGAAGAGGCGCTTTGCAGCGCTGATAATTAGTTCTAGAAATGATCGCTGCTGTTCGGTGGAATGATCAATGATGTCTGGTTTGTGTTGCTGCTTCAGAAAATCCCATTCTTCACTGTAAAATAATAATAATGAATTTAAATGAAATACACGGCAGGGATGCTAGCTTACGCAGAAACATGCGAATTCTCTCGTATCTTCCAATGTGGTAGCACATTAGGAGACTTAGCTGGCACTACCACTTGAATCAGATCAACCGAGCTCTGCATCTTCAGATACCCCAAATACAGTCCTTTGCTCAGCGTCTGACTCGATGCTTGATGGTAACATATTTGTTCTTGGATCGATCCCATCAGTATGTCTCCCACGTGATTATCATCACTTAGCACCATTTTCTTATGGACTTTATTCAAGGGAAGCCAGCGAGAGTTTAGCACCGAGACAGATTTCGGTGTTTTGACGTAGTTGATTGTGGAAAGAACCATCGTGCCTTGCGAGTCTCGCAGCGGTTTGTGATACAGTTGACCCAGGTCTTGTAAGCATAGCGCGGATTGCATCTGCAGTGCAGCTGATAGTAATTTCGAGCGAAAATGAACAGTGGAGGATGCGTTCTTTTCCATGTCGGACCGGAGAGACTTGGTATCGTCCCAAGTGCATGCAATTTTCATCAGCCAGTGATGGTCTGTGTGAATGCAACTAGGAAATGTTTCGTCGATCTCGATGACTGGCAAGAAGTCTTCATTGGTAACCAGGACTTTGTCTTCATTGTATAATATGCATGCTAAATAAATGCCCCTACACAAAAACATTTCTATAGAATTAGACAGAAATTTATTTACGGTTTTATTAGTCGGTAATACATTAGATATACATATATGTATGTACATACATACCTTCGTAAATTCTTTTGGAATTTACTCGCAGCAGAGAATAATTGTTTAATGGTAGTTTTTTTTCGTTGTGTTCGTCGCTGAGATGCGGGGTTCTCTAAAAGTTCACAGCCAGGCCGCGCTTGTTTCACGACCTCCACTAATTGATCCAGTTGCTTGAGGCGTCCCTCGAATCTAAATATTCAAAACAGGATTGATTAACGTGTTGGCTCGGTCGGTCGGCAACTATAATTAAATTATTTTGTGTGTGTGTGGATATACGTTATATAACTATATGTACGTACCGCAACTCACGTTGGTCTATTTCTCTCCAACTTGACGGCACCACCGAAGTCGGGCTCGCACACACATACGAACCATAGCCTTTCACATTTCCACAGGACGCCCTGAAGAAGTATCGTCGTCCGTGTGTTAATTCGATGGTACATTGAGGCCGAGATAAGTCTAATAGTTCACGTTCGCCCGATATCAAGTTGAAATCGGCACGGGTAGACCATTGTACTGTACGGTAGTTAATAATAACTTGTTGATTAAAATTTGATTGCAAGAAAAAGTGAAACACTTACTTTTATATCTAGTTGTAACTGACGATTCTTGTACGGTGGGTTCTTGCAATCTAACAGAAACGGTAGCGGTTGCTGTTATATCTATTGAGACCACACTAGGAGGATCCGGCGGTCGTGCTTGAGCGAATCCAAGCACCATTCTTCGTAACACTTTTGCTCTTCGACCCCAAGCGACAAGTTGCTTGTCTGCGTCTCCCCCTGCACACCCTTGTAAAGCATTCATTTATTACTACTGATATATGTATATATACTTAATACCTATTGAGTTGATAAGTGTTACCTGTCATAGTTGAGGCAGGGTAAGCACTGCCAATTATGCTAGAGAACGATGCTCTAGTATTGAGTGCTTCGGATGGCTCTTCTAGCAAAGTGCTCCCACCTCCAAGTTCTTGTAACCGGAGTTCCGCTTCGCCTAACAGTTGCTTCAAATGTGAACCAAGCATGTCGGGGTTGCTGACTATTAATAAAACAAAAACTGAGTAATGAACATACTTTAATTACTAATTGTTATTGAAGCACAAGTTCCCAGAAACAAAAGAAAAATTAAATTTTACAAACAGAGAAAACGAAAACGAATTTCACTTTGGTAAGATCAAGGTCATGCTCAATCTAATACAATAATGCAACCCAGACTAGTTGTATCCCACGGATTTTCTCATAGATATATTTATAATAGGTGTAATGAACAATATAAAATATTAGTAGAATAGGTACAATTTGATTGGGGACAATCAAAACATTGCTTAAGTAGCCATTCTTAAACTTACACTGGTTTCCTTCCTGAGCTCCAAAGGTAATGAGCATTTTGGCTAATGGTCTATTGTTGCTCAAAATAGCCACATCTAATGCTGACAGCCCATCACTGTTTAAACTAAAAAAAAACACACAAAAAAGCCCCATATTGTCAAACAATAAATAGTGGATGATCGAAACGAATGAATCGACTAATTCTTATTTACATATTTAACTGTGATGTATTACACGAATTTGCAACTATACGCTTAAAAAATGAATCCAGATTAAAAAACAATATTTTATTTTATTGTTTTACCATTTCAACATTAACAAAATATAATTTAAAATCGTTACGGAAAATATTCGCATAACTACTGGCTCAAATAAGGAGCTGGCTTCCCATGAAGAAAAACCAACGGATATCATGTGGTATCAAATGGTATATTATAGCAATCTATTTTTTGTTGTAATTATTGCTAAATGTTACTCAGAAATGATAGAAAAAAGAATAATTAAATGGATGTTTTTTCATGCATGTATATGTAGGTAACGAATTTTATTTGCAATTTAAATTTTCTGCATTGCTAACATGTTGAAGGGATGTTCGCTAAATTTATATTTGCCATCATGGGAAACAAAATTGAAAATCTATAATTTGGAATGGAAACGTTTATGGTTCATTTTTACTTTCTTTTACGAAGTAATAAGTATTTTAATCACGAAAAAAAAGAATTTCTCGAAATTTTAACGGAAATACACCTTTTGACCTTCCCTGAATCGAGTCTGACTATTTTTGGAATGACGTCTGTGTGTGTGTGTCTATGCGCTCTACAGCCTACACCGTTAAAGATAAAATGATGAAACTTTAAACTTAAGATTTGTATATGCCTGAGAGGAAAACCTTCTATTTTTGAAAAGCATATTCAAACCGGAAGTGCATGTTTACTTGAGTCACTTTTTGCATATCTTCGAAACGGCTGCACTTACAGTAAAATAGTTATAATTAATGTTAAAGATATTAATGATTTGAACAACTTTAGTTTGAAACATTTCTTGAAAAAGTGTACCAGTTACGAGAAAATTTCTATTATCCTATTTATATTGCCATAGTTACATAGGTATGGAAAATTATATATAATAAATCGTATCTACTATGCATGTCAAATGTTTTTAATATTCAAATTTCTTGACATTTAACATTTATTGTCAGTGTCACAAATAAGTTTAGTGCAAAAGCGTTACAAAGGTTGGTAAATAATTTAAAATATTATATATAAATATTTTCTCTGGTTTAAAGTTAATTTGAAAACTAAAAAATGCCCGGCCATAATAATTTTTATAATTATATTTTCTTTATACTACTATAAAATCCAACATTTAAAATCTAAAATACATATGTTTTCTTTGGAAATCTGACAATAAACTAACTTTATAATTTTATTGGACAATGAATGAAAATAGTTTCTTGAAATTTAAACATTTTATATTTTTATTTATATACTATCAAATCTAAATATACTGACTACATAAAAGAAAGTTTAGGGCCAACACATGGCCGATGTTTTTAAGAGTATTTGATTATTTTTATATGTAATACATATTGTTATGGTACTCAATAACAATGTATGTATGTATGTAGTACATAGAAACAAGCAAATGAATTGAATCAGTAATGATGAGCAATTTCATTTTGATTTTACATACCTATTGACATCTACATCCGTGGATTCCAATATTGTGCGGGCTTTCTCTAAATGGCCATGTTCTATTGCTGCAAACAGTGCTAGAACAAAAATTATAAGTTGAGATGAAGATTCAATTTTTGCAACAGAACGGAACAAATGATTTGAAGATATTCGAGTAGGTGTGTGTGTGTGTATGTATGTATGTATGTGCTGGAATATAGATATTTTTGAGAGAACGCATCGTAGAATTTGCTTGTTCTTGTTCGTGCTTACCGTGTAGATGTATATTAACGCGGGCAAGTCGATCTAATCTTTGTTGTATGAGTTTAGCTTGCTTTTTACTAGTTTTGTTGGTATGACTTCCCAATGGAGCAGCAGCAGCAGCTGTTAGCATTGTCGAAGGCTGTATACCTGTTAGTTCCATATCACTGTTTAACGTGGGCAGTTCTATTTTCAAAAAAAAAGAAGAAAAAAAACAATAAAACTAATAGGAACAAAATGAAAATAAATAACTAATGTAATTTTTAATTATACCTATATATAAAATTAAATTTTCTATATATCGTACATAGCCCAAAACAAAGCGCCGCTCTAATGTATTTGAATATGGAATAGAACTGATTGTTTTTGTGATTTATCTAAATAATAAAAATAATAATTTCTGGTCTAACCATCACATATTATTGCAGAATAGCCATTAGGGTCTGTAGAATATTAGGAATGGATACATTGAAGCAGAATTGACTTGTATTTATAATATTTCGATATCCTAAATTAATACCTACAAGTAATGGTCGACAAATGAACCATTTTCTATTGTGGCTTTTAAATGAACGATAATACGACATAATAAGATGAAGTTAGGCCGTCCATATTATTCTATTTCCGGCAATTTACACGCGCATCTAAATACACAAGCGGGATTACTACATTAAGTTAGATATGAAATGATGGTTTAACATGTGACCGTAAAGTTAATTTCAATTTAACAAGACATGCTCTCATCCTTTATTAAACAATAAAACTAACTATGTACGATGAATATCTCTTGGAAGTATTATATAGTTAATGTCCAACTAATAAAATGCGTGCCTACTGCCATGTTATAGGTAAATCTATTAAATTAGTAACTATACAACAATGTTTGTACTACAGTGACCATCCATCATTTATACAGAAACACATGCATATATTTAATTAAAAACCAAGAAACACAGACACAAAACGACTACTTGATCATGTGTTCGCCAAGGACATTTTAGTTTGCTAAAGTTTCATTGATTTGACCGTAGAGAGCATTGTGTAGATTTGTTTGTTGTTAACATAACATAGGTATGTATGTATGCATGTACATACATACATAAGTAGCTACATATTTATGTACATACATACAATAATTAACTTTAGTTATTATTATTATAAAACGTTGTTTAAAATAAGCAAAAATGGATTACGAAAACGCGGTCAACTTTATTTGAACATCCTGTTTCGTTCATTCTGATAACAAACGGTCATTTTCAGTGATAACTTATCATATAATATATGTTATAAATTTGGTGTTTAATATTTAAAATATAATATGTTTTGTTATACCTATAGATATGTATGCATGTGCCTACATAATATAATAATTAAAATATATAGGCGTTAGGCAGACATGTTAAATATTAAATGTAGTATGTATGTACCGCAATACATGATATGTAAATATATAGATATATGTATGTGCGTATATTATAAGTAATTGATTGAATATTGTCGAAAATATGACACTTGCCGCGTCGGATGGTTGCAGATAAAATCGGGAATAATTGGGGATTTCCTTCATTAGGTAATAAGTTTTGGCGAGTACTAAGCTTATTTGTTCGAGTACGTTCGTTATTAGAGTACAGCGAATATTATGTTCGGTTTGGTAGCCAACATAATAATACATAGGTATACTACATATTTATTTATATGCAACAAAACTGATATTTATTCTACACGTCTTTCCTAGACGAAATATGTGTGATACATAGGTACCTATATTAAAATGCTAAAACTTTTTTTCTATTTTCAATCAAACACATACATATACATATATATATATATATATATATATATATATATATATATATATATATATATATATATATATTTATTTATTTTGATTTCCCTTGCGGATAAACACGTATCAACAATAAATTAGTGAAGCTGATGTTCTATATATCATTTGATAAAAACATTCACGCACTTCGCATCTACCTATAGTATTATTATTATTTGCTCTAATAATTTTGATGTGAATTATAATTGAAACACGTATGTAGGTATGTATATATGTATGTATAGTAAGGCATTTGACTTGGTATATCATTTTTTACATCTACATATGTAGCTAGGGGCCGGAGCAGTATTAGCGCTGCCACCACAAGTGTGAGGCGTTTACTCAAAACATCGTTACACAAGTTAGACATTCATAAACATACAAACGTCATAAACATATTTGTTTTCATATGTAAAAACAACAACATTATTTTAAAACTCATTAGATACGGAATATATAGGTAATAGTAGTAGTAGTAGTAGTAGTAGTAGTAAAGGTTTCTTCATAAATATTTTATTTATTATGTCCAAATGATTTTCAGAAATGTCGCCAGTAAATATTGATTTAATAATAAACCATCGTATCTATATTACATATTAAGCGCGATTCAAAGAGCTGTGCTCATCATAATGACGGTTTATTTTAAAATGCATAATAATAATAAATAATTAAATATTTATGTACTTTCCAATATGATGTACATACATTTTAAGAAATATTCCTTTCTATTCAAAGGGGCCTTGATTAGTTTCTAACTGATTTTAATTAATAGCTTCATTAATATAGTTAGTGATTTTTGTTAATGATATATAAATGTATGATACCTATACGATATTTAGAATGCTATTGATGTAGTAATGGAAACTTGAAGAGGATCATTTTACATGAATAATTATTGTAATTTATAACTACGAGAGAGAGAGAGAGAGAATTTTCGTCATATTTCATGTTTCATACATTCCAAGCAATGATTTTGCCAATAAGTTACGTAATGCGCAAGTAAATTATTACATTGAGTTATTACGTCACGTATTGTGGTTTTTTAGAGAGGAACACTTTAGGTGTAAAGCCTCGATTGGGTTCAGTGGGTTGAAACAATTAAATATTGTTGTTTCCTGTGTAGATATATGCGGTAATATCTGATATATACGCGATTATTAAATCTACGTATGTAGATATTTTTTGGAAAAACCTAGGTTATCGTTAACGATACAATTAAATAACGAAATTAAGTTATTTAATTATTGTGTATGTACATATGTATTTATATAGATATTAGAACCAAGAACAACACTGTAAACACTGCTTCCCGCCGTGCATTTAAATCTATAGCGTATGTAAATGTAATATGTATGTACATGCATACATACATACATATTTGTTTGTTTGTTTGTTCCGGGAACACACTACAGATTTCCTGCAACGGTAAATATTTACTTACCACCTAAAACACAACGAATCAATTTACCTACATATATGTTAGGTATTATATGTATGTACATACTTGACGTAGAAGAAAACGACGACCACACAGTATTTCTGCGTTTAGCGTTTATCGATAAACGAAATGAATTGCGACTGAAAGTGTTCAATTTGACGGCGTCTTCAATCGTCGTCACGGTATCTTCTTCCTCTGGGATTGTCGGTTGATCAGACCTCGTCATGTGGTATTTATTGATATCATTATGTTTCATTATGTGGCCAGGTTGATAGTTTTCCTTGAGGGGAATCTCGAGAATCGCCGCCGCTTTTGGTGCAACGGTCTCGGGCATTTCGCTCAACTCAACAATGTGATGGTGACGCCTTGATAAGAAATCTAGCTGCTTAAAATTAAGATAAGATGGTAACTGATGCTTGTTGCTGGAAGAGGAGGACGACTTTTGTTTGGTCATTGGTGTCTTGAGGATCGTTTCAACAACGGCATTGCTGTAGTTGTTGTAGTCCTCGTGAATGTCGGATAGCGATGGGCTTTTGGTAACTTCATGTTGTCTTTGGTGTAGTAATTTTGTGCCGATTATCCGTAACGACTCGCGTACAGACTTGGAGCGTTTCAAATTGTTGAGATGTGAGGTGCTAATGCAGCTAGCACTGCGACGTCTTTCAATTAATTCAGACATCTTTTTTCTACTGGCTGCTTCTTTGTTGACTTTAACCATTTTACTTGTACCACCACTAAACTATCAACTAAATAATTATTATTATAATTGCAGTTCATTTAAATAACTTGTATACAGTACACTCACTATCTGTCACTTGATTCACTCATTTACTATTATTATGTAGGTATGTATAAATACCTCTAATAAAGACACATTTAATCAAAAAGCCCAGATTCAAAGTGTTCATTTCAGTGGATTGCCTGATTTCTTGTAAATTAGATGTGTGTTGTTTGTAAGTAAGCCATCACTTCACGACCACTATAGCGTCCTCCATGTTGCCCGCTCGAGAACGTATTTTAACAGTATGTAAACAGCTGTGGCATTCTGGCTATGGCTGACTGGATATTTCTCTCCTTCTCCTCTAGGTCGGGTTCCATGGTACAGTAGGGGGAGAAATCACATGACTGCCAATGTTTGTATACTTTCTCCTTTTCCTCTCAATTGTTAACATTATATAACAAAGATGGTTGCAGAAAGTGGAGACTACAATGCTGGGTCTCTTTTTTATAGGCAAGCTGTGGTAATTATATGTATGTATGTATGTATACAAATTTTCCAAGAGAAACATACATCATATATACATATATGTTTAAAGAGCCATTGAAAGTTTTCAGTACTAATGGGAAAGCCTCGTCGTATGGTCTTTTATTACATTATTTTTGTATATGGGGATTGAAATATTTTCAATCAAATCAGTTATAAAAGTAGGGCAAGGAATGGAATCATGGTGTATATGTAGGTAGGTATATGTTACATACATACACACACCACGTACATACATACGTCATTATGATCGAAGAAAATAACATGCAGATATTTCGCATTACATGACATGTGACATGAGTAGATAGGGCATACATACATTACCGTTGGGATTGGGATTTCGATGAAAATATGTGCATAGCCTGACACAGAAATATTTCACTAGGTTAAGCGAAATAAATGTATTAGTTAGCCACCAATAATAATAATAATAATATATGTACGCATGTATGTATATATGTAAATATATATATATATATATATATATATATATATATATATATATATATATATATATATTTTAAATTATATAACCAATGCTATTAGTTATTCGAGTTTTGTTTGATTATTTTGAACGCGCCTTATCCTTGCGTGATCACAACCCGCATTGCAGCTCTACAATGTGAGTTTTCTATATTCATTTTGCAGACAAGACTCGGATCGGGTAGACCTTTAGTCTAGAAACACAAATGGACATAACATATTTCTAAATACATGCTTGCATACATTATCTTACTAAAAATAATGTGCCGCTCAGCATATAAGTATATTGTCATATGACATCAGATATAAATGAGTATTACCTATGCAATATGTTCATAAGCACATTTTAGGTTCTACATAATACACGTTATAGAAATATTATCATTATTTACAAATATATTCAGACACTTCCTGTTATCTCGCATTTCTTTACAAGATATGTACATATTTTGATGTTATCACTTATATACGTACGATGTATGTATGTATGTATGTACATACATACATGGGCATGGGTAATATTAATTGATTCCTTCTAATGATAACAGTACATACCTATTTAAATTGACATGACACAATTTCAATTCTATCGTATAGGTACCTATATTAAATTATAGGTATGTATGTATGTACCTAATATTATAATGCAATTTCGAGTTTAAGATGAAATTGTTTTCTTCTACCTATAGTTTTTACAATAAGAGTGTGTTTAGTATAGGTAATAGAACTTTATGTAGGCTAATTGGTACTTTATCATTATGGGGTATGTAACAGTACAGACGAGAGTCCCGTGATTGAAGGACTGTCAACCAGGAGGCAGGCTTGTATTCAAGTATTTTGAATGATTCGAAATGATAGGTATGTCATTTTAAAATGAACATCACACTCTTATAGATTCCTATGAAATAATATATAGGTAGGTATATAATAAAACTTAGTCGTACCACTTCAGAGCAATGAAACAGTAAATTATCCTTTTGGGTCATCATCAATAGAACAACACAACACAACACATTTGAACATCACTTACATTTATTTATGATTTATCACGATGGCCATTATGAAAAAAGAAAGAATTAAAACACTTGTAGGTATCACATTGAAAACAAACAATAACGCACCTGTACTGTAAGTACGTATGTACAATATAGCTGAAGGTGCGTTATTGTTAAAACGCCAACATCAGCCATCAAACACTCACAGAAACTGTATCAAAAACTAAATATCCACTACGTATGACACATATGTATATACATGTTTAATAACAATGGACACATTGTGTTTGCTCTTCGTCGTTTAAGAACAGTGGTGGCCACTGGCCATCTAGAGACAGCATCTTTTGGCACGATGATGGCCTGCGACGGACGTTTCAAACTGACCGTATATGATACACGCACAGCTGCTCTTTCGGTGCGTGGTCGATGCATTGCCGTTCCTTTTTTAACACACTGTTCTAGTGGAGCTCTTCTCTTGTTACTTACCATTCGTTTTGAATGCTTTTTTGAATGACTATACTATATTATAACGGGCACTACATCAGGTAGTAGTATAAATATAAACATACACAGAAGTATATACTTACATACATGGTATATACTATGTAGATGTATGTATGTATATGTATATGTATATGTATATGTATATGTATATGTATATGTATATGTATATGTATATGTATATATGTATATGTATATGTATATGTATATGTATATGTATATATATGTATATATATATATATATATATATATATATATATATATATATATATATATATATATATGTATGTAAGTATACGTATGTACAGCCAGGTACATAAATGATTTATAATCTTTGATTGGGTGTTAAGCACGTGTAATCTTTAATAATTGGGCTATTGAGTTATGTGTGTGCAACTAGCTGTAATTTGTATTGTTTTAAATTTAATTATACCTGTTAATTTCAAGTGCTTCTAAATTATTTTTATTATTATTATTTAATGATAAGTACCTACACATATTATACATGCATTGATTTAAAAATTGAATTCAATTTTGTATATTTATAAACGATCCATATAGGTAATATATCTAGCAGTTAAATAATGTCGGTTTGATAATCCTTATAAGTAGTATATGTATGCATGTACCTATTTATTATAGGTATTATAATGTGCAAGTGGCATTATTCCTGCTCTCATTTAAGTTAAATTGTTACGTCATTAACGCTCAAGTCCCCAAGTCTCGCCAACTTCCTTATAGAGTAGGGAATGCGATGCATATGTATGTATGTACATACTTGAACTAACCGAACACCCAGCCTAGTTCAGAGCTTCCAGTTCAGCTACATGTATGTATAGTATGCGTATGTATGTATGTGTATACGTACATACATACAAATTCCGGTTTACATTCAAAGTGGTATTATCGGCACCGCGGAAATATTTTTAAATATATCTACCTATAGGTATCTCAATATTTGATCAAATTGTAAATTAAAATGATATGAACATAATATGAATATAGCGATGTCATAATATTAATGTTTCGTGATACAATAAAAGAGACAGAGATAAATGTTGTTTACGCACATGCCGCAGTAATAGTATTGTAGATAGGTATACAACCATTTTGACTTTAGTGTGTTTGTGGTCGGTATGTAAATAATGTAACCGTGATGTGTCTTGTATATACGTATAGGAATATGCGTATATATGTATGTATTAATAAATTGATTTATACACAAATAAAACTTACCGTTAATGGTTCGCTGTCCTTTCATACGGCGACCGACGGACGGCGAAACGAGCGCCAGCGACGCTCTCGCCGTAAGCTCGGAATACCGGGGCGGCGCCAGCAAGGATGTGCCCCGTTTTATAGGCGAACCACTCTCTGCCCACACGGCCTCCACCATAGAGTCGATACTAGACGAACGGGTTAGATGTGGAACTGATGTTTCTTTCCTGTTGAAAGAGTTATACGAGGTGTGAACTTTGAATGCTACATAGTTGGTTGCTTGGGAACTTTGATCGAATACTATTCTTAATTCAGTAGACATCTAGTATTTTAACAAAGTCTACAAATTCTATTCGTATTCTACAATACCTATATGTATGTATGTATGTATGTATATACATACATACATGCATATGCTTAATCGCGAATGAATTTAACGCAACATTTTAATATTTCATTTCACTCAACTCTGCCTTGAATCACTATAAATGATCTAACATCACAGTTTGTGTGTGTGATGGACATGATGTAAATATACAATTGTATGTATGCATGCATGTACACACATACATACGTATTGTATATGCAGGAGGTGCATTGACACCGCGGTAGCAAATTTTTATTATTATTTTTTTCATTTCTTCTCCATTTTATTTTAACGTTGGTATAACATGTGATTGTGATGTGATGTGGTCTGGTCTGAACTGTGTCTATTGCATGGGCAAATACATCGTTTACTTTAGACTACATACTGCCAAATTCAAATAATTGACATTTTGGCATATGTTTACTTTAGTATTACTTACAAGCATTTATTATCACATTATATATATATATATATATATATATATATATATATATATATATATATATATATATATACGCGTAAGTATGTAAATACATCGACTGACTGTGAGGAATAAAGTAGGTCAGCCAACTACTAGAAACCACCCACTCCCACCCTCATTGGGTCAGGGTAGAACAGAATGTGAGAGTTTGACAATACTCTAAAAACAGATCTATTCGTTGCGAAGATTCGGAAAACAATCTTTATTTATTCGTTTTATATGAATATGTATGTAAAATATATGTACATGTGTACGTACATACATACGTGTATAGATGTATAAAACAACCAGATAAAACTTGGAGAAAGATCAATGTCAGTGTACTCGATCAACGTAACACTATCATACATATATAATTAAAAATTATATTATCAAAAATATATATCTATGTATGTGCATACATACATACATACAGTACACAGGTACATACATGGCAGGAAATTATACAATCAATCCCAATTCCAACTCCGCCGCGAAAGATTACAGTTTCATTTGATTTCTTTTTGCATACATCTAAGGCCAATTAATGATCGATAAAGCAAACCAGTAGACCCTTCAATGGCAGCTTTAGTGATAAATTAATTATAACCGAAGCTTGCGTTCTTTATAATAGGTATGTACATATGTACCTATATGTATCTATGTATATACTACCTACATACATACATACCTACTAACTTAAAATCATATTTGCTTCACTGTTCATTTCCATTTAATGTTGCATTAATCAAGCCATAACATTATTTTATTATTAATATTTAAATGCATACGCATGTATTACCTATATATGTAGGTATGTATGTGTTTATGCACATAATACATACATCATGTAGACATTGAGAATTTAATAATATTTTCATCGTGGATTTCAATGATTGAAAAAAAACAACAAATAAAAATATATAGCTCTCTCTGTATTGTATCGTATTCAAAATGATTCTTGTGGGAATAAAATAATATTCGCGAATAAATGTTTAAGATATACCTACCTAGAAAGGTATATGTATGTATATATACCTATACATGTTTATAACTCACATTGTTGCCCCACACAATACACCAGAAGTAATACCTATACTCGATTTATGTCTGTTCTAAGTAAGCTTTTATAAGCCCATTTTTGAACTTTGATATTTTTCTTTAGGTTACTTATACGGTTCATGTACTATGTAGATACAGCACATAAATATCAGTAGGCCGCGTACGTGAGGGAGCTCGCGAAATTGAATTTAGGCCAGAGCTTTTTCATACAGTGTATGTATGTATGTACATACATACATACATACATACCTAAGCTATAATAATATAAATAAGAGAAGGTATTATTTACCGCTCCCAACTGAGTCGTCTGGTCACACGACTATCATCGACCGCGTGCTGGGGCCGTTTAGGCCCCTGGTTAAGCAGCCGAGCCAGGCGATACAGTGCCGTACTACCGGTTCCGGAACCCGGACTCGAACTGGACATTCGATAGGCCCGCGCTGCCACCACATGTGGAGCAGGTACCCTATAAGCAGAACAAGTTGATATTTAATTCAAAACTATAGGTATATATATATATATATATATATATATATATATATATATATATATATATATATATATATATATATATATAATACTTACCTTAGGACAACGGTTCCATCGGGATTACGTTCGGATGGCGTTGCCACCGTTGTGCTACATGTATTAGTCGAGCACAAACGGCTGATGGCTGATTTGCGACGGACGTCAAGGGTGGCTGTGTCATCCCGGCTGAAAGACAACCGACCCGACCCGTGTCTAGACGCCGACCCCACCCGCGAACCAAACACAACATCTGTAAACAAAAAATTATACTACTTTTATTAATCATTACACGCTTTCAATTACAAACATATTAAATATGTATAGTAGATATGTATGTATGTATAATACATACATACATACTGTCAGCGGATTAAAACGTTGGATGTCTATGGCTACTATATTAGTAAGTCATAATTTGAATATAGTACTTATACTGACATTTCCGTAAAACAAAAGAAATGAACGTATTAACCTTGAGCGTATTTGGCGTCAATTTGAGCCTGAAGTATACTGACACCGGGTACAACGATGGACGGAAGCGTCCTTGAGCGCAGCAACGGTGGCTTCCCAGGAGAACTCTTCACGTCCTGACGGTCGTCATGTGTGGTGCACGATGTTTTCTGTTCGGCCAATTGAGCACTATATGTACGTACATTAAACAAATATAATCAATCGTAATCCATCATTAAGCGCAACTCCTCTAAAATAGGTAAAGATTTGTGCTCGGCGATGCTTTCAACACGAATAACTGTCTCTGTATCTTGTCATAGAAAATCGATAGCCAAGCAAAAATAATTAAGTATCGTTTACTAAAAGCTATCTTCTATAATCTATATACTGCATACAAGTCTTTAACAGCCACTTGATCAGCTGTCCTATCTGTGACTAGTGTGAAGTTAGATACACTCAAGATAACGTCACAAAACGCTATGAAAGCAATTACCTATGCATAAACAAACTATCTGGTAGGTATCACATACATATATGTATACCATATAATTATGTATGTAGTACATACATACAAACATATAAGTATTATATATGCATCATTATCTGCATTTATTAAAAATGCACATAAGTATAGGTAAATGTGCAATCGTGTTTTTATTATTAGGAAATAAGTACGAATAAGAACGTGTTATTCGATTGTATCGAAATGTAATTATAAGACGGAAGAATTAATTTGCTTTGATTAAAAAGCTCTTCTGGGAAAAGAGCGTTCCGTTCTAGATTTGAACGCCTGCACTTTGTAGTGAACACAGCGCTGCAGATCAGGCGCAAGGGTCTCGTTGCATATCTGTACGTATGTATATTAATATAAAGTTTACATACCTACATACATAAGGTGTGTGTAATTACATACATACTACATAATATGTTCATAGAAATTATACAGTACATAATTACATGAAATAAATAATTATGATATGTAGTATACAAATAAGTACACACATTATGTTAGACGAATAACGATAATAAAAAGAGAATAATAAAATAGCATTAAATAACTCACTTTCGTTCTTTCTCTTTGCGCTGTAATTTCTTCTTTTTAAATGCTTTTTTAACTCGAAGTAACAAAAATGCCGCTCTATCAATAGTCAGCGCTGCATGAGCTGTTTTCTTTTCTTCCATAGCACTAAAGTTAAGCACTCGTGTTTAAATTATGATTTTCCAGATACATATATGTATATGCAACTCTTATGCATTTTGTACTATCTGCTAGGCTGACTATTTGTACCAATTAATACTAGGTATCATCTTTTATTTTCCATATTTTATAAATCATTCACAATATTTTCATTTTTTAAATTAAGCTTACGAGTAATTCGATGTTATGTATTATTGATTAGTATTACTTCATAATAATAATCTACATTCATATTATATTCCACTTTTATTTCACATGAATTTTGACACTGGCCCAGACTGATGAATACGGAATGCTTATTATAGATAAATATTCATTACACACACACACACACACATACATATTTATAAAAAAGGACATAATTGAGCCGAATTACTATCGTTTGTTTTCCATAATTAATTGCTCAAAAAAGTAAAGAATTAGGCATGTACTTTCTCTAAGATCAAAAGAATATAAGTACGAATGATAATTTATTTGTAGCTCGCTCGCACAAAACGTAACCGATGTAATCCTGGAAAAATGTTATTCATAATTTAATATTATTCGTGCATCTGCAATGAATTATTACGGCGACGCGACGTCGTGATACGATGTGTTAATAATTGAAATATACGTGACACGCTTTCATGACGACGGTTGTTAAACAACTGAACTAACCTACGACGCCTTGCGAAACCGGCAAAACCTACGTATAGCCGCACCGCATACATACAAAAACACCGCGACGCGACGCGACGCCTTGATCGATACACGAAAATTAATAGAGGGGTGAAGTGAAGAATCATCTTTCTTGAATTTTTTTTTTCATTTTATCATTAAATATATATATATATATATATATATATATATAGTATATATATATACATACATATATATATATATATATATATATATATATATATATATATATATATATATATATATATATATATATATATATATATATATATATAAAATGATTTCGGCGTTTGATTTTTCTAATACTAGATATTAATATTAAATAGCCCGCGTATTTTGTCAGTAGCACAACATCCTCAATGTTTTTAACATTTTCTTATTACAGTGGTCTTGGTCTGATGCGTTTTTTCATGTACTTACTGAAGACCGTTGCTGTGGAGCACTTCAAGTCAGAGACAAGTTTCAAGTGGAGAATAAAGATCATACGACTAAAAATTAAGTTCTAATTATGATAGCTGTCATAATAAATTTAATTGTTGTTATACTATATTAGCATGAATAACTCGTTAATAATGCTAAAATTTGAGGTAAAAGTGAGTAAAAAAAAAGCATAACCGCTGAACGATAGTTCCAGATAGTTCATCGAAAGGGTTTTCTTGATCTGCCCCCTCACCTCCCCACCTAATCATTGCCCTGTCTTAAGAGGCAAATCACTTCGTAGGTATACTTTCTGTGTATTTCGTTGGCAACTGTCAGTGGCCCTCCTAATATTCACTTTACCCAAATTGGTAAATATATATTTAGAGCATTTACATCTGTTTCGACTGAATTTGTGACTAACTTCAAGTCGTTCGGACTATTCTTTCAACACTGCACACTGACTTAATCTAACGTCCCTGAATGGCTCCGAAACGGTTGATATTAGCGATTTACATGACGTAACTTCCTTCACTACGTACGCGCTTCATGTGTTCATGTTCGACCACCATTGCTTAATTACTGAGCTAAACACGCATGTTATGTAGAAATGGCGAAAAAGAAATTAGATGATAAAGTGAATCAAAATGATGACTGTGCAAAAAACGAAGCCGATATGAATATGAACGAAGAAGAACAAAACTTTAGTGATCCCGAGGGATATGCAGACAGTATTCCGGATGAAGGTATGTGTATGCATTGCTATAGTGTGGTTATGGCAACCAAGTTGTCCATATGCCTGTAATTTAATACATTTGTGTTTTTAGAGTTACTAGATGATATCTTACGACAAAAACCCAAGGAAACCGATGGAGTTGAAAGTGTAATCGTTGTTGATGGTGTGCCACAAGTAGGTCCGGAACGTTTAGAAAAACTGCAATCAGTTATCACAAAAATATTCGGTAAATTTGGCACAATTGTGAATGATTATTATCCCAAGACTGAAACCGGCCACACCAAGGGCTACATATTTTTGGAATATTGTTCACCTGTGAATGCATCCGAAGCAGTGGCAACCACGAATAATTACAAGCTAGACAAACAACACACCTTTTTAGTGAACTTGTTTACCGATTTCCATAAATACGAGGGCATCCCAGACAAGTGGGATCCACCAGAACCGTTGCCCTACAAAGGTCAAGGAGACTTGCATTATTATTTGCTAGAGCCGGATGCGTACGATCAGTTTTGCGTTGTGAGTGGGTTGGGCCAGTCGGTGCAAATCTGGCAAAACAGCCAGCCGGAGCCGAACAAAATTGAAGATCGCCAAAACTGGACGCAGACGTACGTGAAATGGTCACCGCTCGGCACATTCCTTTCCACGTTCCACAAACAGGGCATTGCATTGTGGGGCGGGCCACAGTTCACGCAGTATATGAAGTACGGCCATTCGGGCGTTCAACTGATAGATTTCTCACCGTGCGAAAAATATTTGGTTACGTTTTCTCCGCTTGGAGATGGCGCGGATCAAAAGCAACTAATCATTTGGGATATACGGTAAGTTATCGAGCTGCAGACACGTTTTCGAATAATGTGTCTCTGATCACAATCATTATATTACATTACATATCAGTCTAAAGACTGATATGTAATATATATATATATATATATATATATATATATATATATATATATATATATATATATATATATTATTATATGTACATTATTTACATGATTAAAGAACTGGATTAGAAAAACGATCATTTTCATCGGAAGGTCCATCCGTTTGGCCGACTTTCCGCTGGTCGCACGATGATAAATATTTTGCCCGCATGGGAATGGACATGTTGTCCGTGTACGAGACGCCATCGTTCGGCCTTTTAGATAAGAAATCAGTGAAAATTACCGGCATCCAAGATTTCAACTGGTCGCCGACAGATAACGTGCTTGCATACTGGGTAGCGGAAGACAAAGATGTTCCCGCGCGTGTCACACTCCTCGAAATCCCAAACCGTAACGAAATCCGAAACAAGAATCTGTTCAGCGTGGCGGACTGCAAGATCCACTGGCAGAAATCCGGCGACTATTTGTGCGTGAAAGTAGACAGGTACGCTAAGGTGCGCCGCGAGAAGAACGACAACAAATACTCGGGAATGTATTACAATTTTGAGATATTCCACATGCGCGAGAAACAAATTCCCGTAGACAGTGTAGAGAGCAAAGAGCCAATTCAAGCGTTCGCCTGGGAACCGATCGGCTCCAAGTTTGCCATCATTCACGGCGATTCGCCAAATATTAGCGTCAGTTTTTACGGCGTCAAGATCGGTCAGGCACCAGGGTTGCTGAAGAAATTCGAGAAGAAAGCGTGCAACCACCTGTTCTGGTCACCGTCCGGACAGTTCATCGTGCTGGCCGGCCTCGGAAGCATGGGTGGCGCGCTTGAGTTTATCGACACCAATGATTTCATCATTATGAACACGACGGACCACTTTCAAACGAGCGACGTGGAGTGGGACCCCACAGGCAGGTACATTGTTACCGGGGTATCTTGTTGGAAGTCAAAGAACGACACCGGCTATTGGATCTGGTCGTTCCAAGGCAAGATCTTGAAACGCGTCAATCTGGACAACTTTGCGCAGCTATTGTGGCGACCCAGGTCACAGTCGCTGCTCAACGGCGAACAGCAGAAAGAAATCAAAAAGAACCTGAAGAAGTATTACGCCCAATTCGAAAGTAAAGACCGGATGCGCATGACCAAGGCCTCTAAAGAAGTCATTGAAAAGCGTGCTACACTCATGAAGAACTTTGAGGAATATAGATTGAAACGAATTGAACAATATAATGAGCAAAAAACAAAACGACTGGACCTTCGAAATCGTTAGTATATTATTCTTATTTATATTGTTATTAATTACTAATCAATTATTATTATTCATTTTTAGACATAGATACGGATGAATTGGATTCGGATACGAAGAATGTTGAAGAAGAAATTGTAGAATTCTTTATTAAAGAAGAAGTCACAATCATTGATTAACAATATTGAGCGAATATTATTGTACGTTTGTGTCGCTTGTTGTCCATTTTCCAGAAGCATTATTTTACCATCTATCTATCACTATCAATTTTCATACCAATTACTATGCAAAACAAGTACAGTATGTAGATACTTGACATACATATGTAGTTAAAATAAATAATAGATAATAATGCATTAATAAATACATTTAAAAAATATGGTATTGTTATTATATAAAAAATGTTTTCATGAACTAAATTGTCCGCACTTAGTGAAATGTACAAAAAGGATTGTTTATCCATCTCAAGCTCTTCCAATCCAAATTAAAGACATTTCTGTCAGTCACTTAATACAAACTGCAACTGAAAATCGTGTTTCTTTCTACCGAGTAATACATTACTCATATTACTAAACCAAAAGAAATAATTACAGAATTGATTGTGGAACCAAGTCGATAATTAATTACACGAACCAGCGAAGCCATGTCCATTATTTAAAAAAAGATCGAGATCAAATTCAAATATAAATTCAATATATTTGATTCTATATTTGAATATACATTCAAATATAAATTCAAAAATAAATTTAAATTCAAATTGAAATTCAAATTTAAATTCAATTATAAATTTGAATTTATATTTGAATATAAATTCAAATATAAATTCAAGTATAAATTCAAATATAAATTCAAATATACATTCAAATATAAATTCAAATATAAATTCAAATATAAATTTAAATATAAATTCAAATAGAAATTCAAATATAAATTCAAATATAAATTTGAATTTATTTCTGAATTTATATTTGAATATAAATTCAAGTATAAATTCAAATATAAATTCAAATATAAATTCAAATTTAAATATAAATTCAAATATAAATTCTAATTTATATTTGAATATAAATTCAAATATAAAGTCATATATAAATTCAAATTTATATTTGAATTTATGACGTCACAGCAAAGACTCTATAATGCAGTTCATTGTTCACCGTAGGATGTAAGTGAAAGCGAAAGGCACATTTTTACTGGCGGCAAATTCAAAACAAAACCAAAGTTTATGTGACGTCACAGCAAAGACTCTATAATGTAAAATATAGAGTTTATGCTATGACGTCACATAAAAATGTTTCGTTTTGAATTTGCCACAAATTTTAATTGTATTTTGCTGTATAAACTCAGTAAACAATTGTAAATGGGTAATTCTTAAATAAAACAATATAAATACTGGGTTAAACTGAGTCTTTCGTTGGCAATCTGACGTTTAGTAAAATAATGTTTTGACGCATAACAGCTGATTACGAAGTTTGATTTACACTATCACACAAACGTATTTATGAAAGTATGACTAAAAAAAGTGTCAATATTTACTATTTAAAAATATAAACCATGGAGAATGGCGGCAGATAGCAGAACTATTTTGTAATTGTTCCACCAGAGTGCAGAGGGTTGACCGAAACAAATTGTAACAGCGCCGCTAGCGTTGTGGCGGCTAGCAAAACTAATTTGAAACAGCGCCACCAGTATGATGGCGGGTAGCGGAACTTACTGGGCACAGCCTCTTTAGAATAATGGCAGATAGCGGAACCATCATAGAACAGTGGCTGACAACAAAACTTAGTTGGTGAAGCGCCACGAGAATGGCGGCCGATAGCAGAACTATTTTGTAATTGCTCCACCAGAGGGCAGAAGGTTGACCGAAACAAATTGTAACAGTGCCACCAGCGTTGTGGCGGCTAGCGAAACTAATTTGAAACTGCGCCACTAGTATGATGGCGGTTAGCGGAACTTACTTGGCACAGCTTCTCTAGAATTATGGCAGATAGCGGAACCATCATAGAATAGTGACTGCTAACAGAACTTAGTTGGTGCAGCGCCACGAGAATGGAGGCATATAGCAGGAATATTTTGTAATACGCATAACAGCTGATTACGAAGTTTGATTTACACTATCACACAAACGTATTTATGAAAGTATGACTAAAAAAAGTGTCAATATTTACTATTTAAAAATATAAACCATGGAGAATGGCGGCAGATAGCAGAACTATTTTGTAATTGTTCCACCAGACTGGAGAGGGTTGACCGAAACAAATTGTATCAGTGCCGCTAGCATTGTGGCGGCTAGCGAAACTAATTTGAAACAGCGCCACCAGTATGATGGCGGGTAGCGGGACTTACTTGGCACAGCATCTTTAGAATTGTGGCAGATAGCGGAACCATCATAGAACAGTGGCCGTTAACGGAATTTAGTTGGTGCAGCGCCACGAGAATGGCGGCAGGTAGTAGAACTATTTTGTAATAGCTCTTCCAGAGCGCAGAGGGTTGACCGAAACCAATTATAACAGCGCCACCAGCATTGAAGCAGCTAGTGAAACTAATTTGAAACAGCGCCACCAGTGTGATGACAGGTAGCGGAACTTACTAGGCACAGCTTCTTTAGAATTGTGGCTGATAGCGGAACCATTATAGAACAGTGGCGGTTAATGGAACTTATATGGCACAGCGCCACGAGAAAGGCGGCAAATAGCAGAACAATTTTGTAATAGCTCTTCCAGAGTGCAGAGGGTGAACCCAAGCAAATTGTAACTTCGCCTCCAGCGTTGTGGCGGGTAGCGAAACTAATTTGAAACAGCGCCCCCAGTATGATGGCGGGTAACGGAACTTATTGGGCACAGCCTCTTTAGAATAATGGCAGATAGCGGAACCATCATAGAACAGTGGCTGTTAACAAAACTTAGTTGGTGAAGCGCCACGAGAATGGCGGCCGATAGCAGAAACTATTTTGTAATTGCTCCACCAGAGGGCAGAGGGTTGACCGAAACAAATTGTAACAGCGCCACCAGCGTTGTGGCGGCTTGCGAAACTAATTTGAAACTTCGCCACTAGTATAATGGCGGTTAGCGAAACTTACTTGGCACAGCTTCTCTAGAATTATGGCAGATAGCGGAACCATCATAGAACAGTGGCTGCTAACGGAACTTAGTTGGTGCAGCGCCACGAGAATGGCGGCAGATAGCAGTAATATTATGTAATTGCTCTACCAGACTGCAGAGGGTTGACCGAAACAAATTGTATCAGCGCCGCTAGCATTGTGGCGGCTAGCGAAACTAATTTGAAACAGTGCCACCAGTATGATGGCGGGTAGCGGGACTTACTTGGCACAGCATCTTTAGAATTGTGGCAGATAGCGGAACCATCATAGAACAGTGGCCGTTAACGGAACTTAGTTGGTGCAGCGCCACGAGAATGGCGGCAGGTAGTAGAACTATTTTGTAATAGCTCTTCCAGAGCGCAGAGGGTTGACCGAAACCAATTATAACAGCGCCACCAGCATTGAAGCAGCTAGTGAAACTAATTTGAAACAGCGCCAGCAGTGTGATGACAGGTAGCGGAACTTACTAGGCACAGCTTCTTTAGAATTGTGGCTGATAGCGGAACCATTATAGAACAGTGGCGGTTAATGGAACTTATATGGCACAGCGCCACGAGAAAGGCGGCAAATAGCAGAACAATTTTGTAATAGCTCTTCCAGAGTGCAGAGGGTGAACCCAAGCAAATTGTAACTTCGCCTCCAGCGTTGTGGCGGGTAGCGAAACTAATTTGAAAAAGCGCCACAAGCATAATGGCGGTTAGCGGAACTTACTTGTCACAGCGCTAAAGTATTGGTGGCGGTACGTGGAACTAT
>JADQWA010000056.1:31197-40205 GCA_018344505.1 Nebria ingens riversi | reverse complement strand
ATTCGTATAAGAAAGTAAAAATATGTTATATTCGTTTTCAGTAACATTTTATGATACTTTACACACTTAGGCGTTTTCTTTTCAAGTGGAAAATTATGTTTATTAAACTGTGTAAATAGAAGGCTTGGCAAATATGAAAGGCACATTTTTAACAGCTGTAAACTTAATTCAAATAAGACACACACATTATTATCTCTGTATATAATCACAGGCTCAGCAACCTTAGAATGTTTTATGGTAGAAGTAATTCTAATCTACTTGGATTAATTGATTTGCGACATATTATAAACCCTAAGTTTACGAAGTATGCCGTACAAATTTCAAGCATTTTTGCTGGCTATTAACACGAAATACCCGTTGAATATTTAATTTATGTTTTTTAGTCGTTTATTTCGATTATAGAACGCGAGCTCGTGAGTTTGGAATGTCATTACGTTCTCAGCCTCGCGCCTAGTGTTGAAATTCAATAAATTTGTCATTCGGACGACATAAATTTGCAATTAAAATGAGCCACGGATCCTGAAACTTTTCCGCGTCTACTTTTTCTTAATTTTAAATCACTACCATGCGACATTTGCAATGGAAAATTATTTTTATTTGATTGATGATCGCTGTTATAGTAGTTAAACATTCAATATCTTATTTGTGTGCTTGTACCTATAAATATCTACCTCTTATTGATATGTTTGAGTATTTATATACACCATGTGGTAATATAAAACACATACGTTCAGTTCATAATATATATTTACGCTTGTTTTCATCAATCGTTACAAGTTAGATATTTAAATATAAGCTTTTTTTGATTGTTTCAATATAAATAAACAATATATATATATGTATATACATATATAAGCATTAAAACAGCAATAATAATGTTCTGTTGTGGATTATAATTTGAAGTAAACAATTTTCTTTGAAAAGTACATGATTCGTTTGCAATATAATTTGAATGTTGTTTCTGTGAAGCCTATATATAGCTGTGTATTACTAATTTATTTTGTATTGTGGTCGCTATCTCTAAAACAATGTATTTTCTGGTAACAATTCATTCGGCGCGTCATGCCACGTGTTGTCTATTTGCGAATGTAATGATCGTTAGTAGGAAATACTCATCGGAATTTATTGCTTGTGTTGGCAACGCATCGGCTATTTGCCAACGGCACATTGAAATTACCCGCGAAAAATTAACAGTTAAGTCATTCCGGTACCTCTACGATACGTATCTTTGATGTTCAAATCGAGACTCATGCCATTAACCGTACACTGTAGCAATTGTAAAGTAAATACAATTTAATTATAAACAATACATTTCAAATACAATTATGAATTACGAACAGTTAATTAGTCACAAATGTAAAGGAGCTGAATGCGTTATTTTTTAAATGTATTTAATATTTATTTATTTAGTGATAGCTTCCGGTCTGCGTGCTATGAATGTTTGAAATTACGGGATTTTTTTTATCTATTTTAGTATGTTTTGAAATAAGTGATAATCTATTTTTAACCTATTTAAAAACTGCATTGTCATGGAGTATATGTTTGTTTATTGTTGTTACTGATCCGAAGCCTGTTGGTACTTCAAAAGCGATTCGCTTGCTCACTCTTGCGCAATTTGAACGACTAAACAGTAGTTTCTGTGCGAAAATACGCGCGCTAACATCGCAATAAATAAAAATTGCACAATATTGCGCGTGAAATATGCAGAACCTATTAAAACATTAACGAACAACAAAATGATACAGCCAGTATAAGGACGCATATTGCGCAGCAACGAATTTAGGTTTGTGAACGTTCGCGAATGTATTGCGCGGTTCAGTTCGCTTTTACTTATAGTCTGTTTTTCATAAGAAGATAGATGTACACATAAGTCTAATTTCTTTATAGCCCACCTAAAGTCTCGCAACCAGCATTGCATGATTTAATACAAGTTATTCAGCACGTACAAAATCAGTTAAATTGTGTAGATGAGTTCATATCATTCGCTTATTATGGTAGGGTGGAGCACCCTAACTATAATAAGCGAATGATATGGATTCACCTACGTAATTTAACTGATTTTGTACGTGCTGCATAACTTGCATAACATTATGCAATGCTGGTTGCGAGACTTTAGGTGGCTATCAAGGGACAAGACTTGTGATCGAAGGTGTACTTTGTCGCTCTCATTTATGAAGTATTACATCATCTTTTTCAAACAAAGGATAGCGCTTATGCTATGTTAGTGTTTGGATAGAATTGATTATATTTGTATTGCTGTTACGTGCATTTAAGAGAGCCCAAAATGTTTAAATTCAGTTTAATAAAGAGTAAAAATGCTCTGAAACTGTAGCTGATTTCATGATGGTTGTATATTTACCGCGCATCAATTTTCTCCTCAATCAAATCCCAAATTGAAGTACTTGGCATCAATTTTTGCTCCAGTTGAAAATCCCACTGGTGAAGAGACGATCCATCACGCTATTGTGTCCCCAAACGACATACATACATACATAGAGATTTTATTCTTCGGCAGAAGAATAGCCGGTATAACATGAAAGACTTGAGGAAGTGTGCGTAAAGTACCTTTCGCTGCTACACAACTATAAATTGATCCCCCATCCCCTATCCAAGCGGAGAAAGTAAAATTGATGTTAGAACGCCCTCAATACGTCATACTTCATCCCCTATACTAGAACATAAAAGAACCCCTTGTTGTAGTTACTAAAACGACCGCACCGCTTGGCATGCCTCACACACTCAGATATTTTTTATTTATCCAACACTGAACTGGCAATGCTGTTTTATGTACATACCTAAATAAAACATATGCTGCATCTGTGAATGTGTGATTGTTTTTTAAAAGATTATAAACTATAACCAGGGTTTTTAGTTGATTTAATACTTTTATTTAGAACCACACTACGGGTGGTATTACAGGATTTATTTTGTATTACACACACACACACACAATGCATGCAGTGTGTTCTTAGGATGCGTTTCTAAGTAGTTAATAATTAATCTAGACGACAAATGCACATTTACATTTAAAGAAACAATTCTCTCAGTTTATTGTTGTATTAAACAATAATACTGAGAATTTTTCGCATTAAATATCTTTAAAGTTTAAAGCGTAGAATTGATCTTCAATGTGCTTATAAAGCTTTATAGTTTTATAAAAAAATTATATACCTACCTAAGTAGTTTTTTAAGCATTAAACTATTTTTATAACCAGTACATTACGATTCCATATCTTGTTAACTAGATAATAAATAACAAATTATCTTAATAGTGAACTATGGTCGAGTCGAGGCTGATATCTCGGTAAATATAGGTACTTACCGGTGTAGGATAGATAATTACGGTTTAAAAACGGTAAAAGGCGTAATAAATCAAATGGGACTACATTTCCTTTACATAAAAGTAAAAAACCATTAGACGCAGTGTGATAAGAATGTTCTGTGTTACAAGTTAACGTCATCTATGTGAAATAACGATGTTTTTATTACTAACTACATAGCGCTTGCTTTCGGGCTGTTTTTCCTTGATGCCAAAACAGCGCCACTCATTTCCGGTAACGACCGCACACAAAGGATCCAAACGCTTTTGTGGTTTCCGGTTCAAATACCACATACAGTTTCACATTGCGCGATTGGTTATACACCAACAATTTCACTGGTTGCATTTATATTAGGCACAATTAACATGTACCTATATATATATTCATTATCAAGTTGCTTTAACATACGAACATTACTATTTACACTAAAACACATAAACCTTCTAATGAAGTTATTACTAAACGCATTAGAGCGACTCGTTGCCAACTTCAGTAAACGCGCGCTTTTCATATAATACACACGCATTTTTTATTCTAATCGTCTTGAAAACTTATTATTTTGTACGGCAGCCATTTTGATTAATAATACACAGTTTGAGAAACATTCTTTACCTACCTGTATTTCTCCTTTTAGAAACGGTTCTGTCTGTTTAACAAAACGTTTCCTTAATATAAACCCCAAATTAGCATTTTTAGAAAAGGCTAAACAGAAAAATACCCTTAAGCACCGTTGTACATCAGGTAATATTCTACCTGGCTTCCAATTTCGTTTTTGTTTGAAATTTATGAGCAGTTCTACACTTTTTGCACTGCTGCTCGGCTAATTATAACGACATGCTTCACGTTTTTGAGTAATTGTTCTGTTTAAACAGTCTTTTTTGTTATTATATGAACCAAGATTGTATTTTGGAAAATAAAAATTGCTTGCATTAAAATATAAGAACTAGCATGGTTTCTATAAAAGAAAATTGATTATATTTCAAATTAGTTGACGTGGTTATAGAAATTGTTGAATATTAAAAAAAAAAACTATTACTTATTATTCTATAATCTAAAAATAACGCAAAACCTAAATTGTGTATTCAATAAAAAAAAATCTATTGTTCAATGCGTGCGTGAGGGGACTTGATGACGTCACACCCCTATATAATTCCCCTTGCCGTACTATTGGCACCATATGTAATGTGTAGATTAAACGACCTTTGCATGAATGTATATATTTATCGTTCTTGTGGTTGTATCAGTTGACACAATTTCGTAATTTAATGGTGACAGATTTATGCGAAAACTTGACGACTTGCTAATCATACTAATTTATTGATTATACGTGTTTAAAATTAATAATAATGACGTTAGATACAGGGACGTTTAAAACATGAGTTTTTAATTGTATTCGCAATCGAATCGAATTGTGGAAATTATAGAAATCTTTATTATATTTATATACGTAAAAGTTTTATATTTATATATATATATATATATATATATATATATATATATATATATATATATATATATATATATATATATGTATATATATGTATATATATATGTATATATATATATATATATATATATATATATATAATATATATATGTATATATATATATATATATATATATATATATATATATATATATATATATATATATATATAATATATATATATATATATATATATATATATATATATATATATATATATTATATATATATATATATATATATATATATATATATATATATATATATATGTATATATATATATATATATATATATATATATATATATATATATATATATATATATATATCCGGTTGACAAAACTGGCAATTGAGCTCGATTAACTCATTCGCAACTACGAATAGTGTATCACAAATAATTGATTAAAAGTGTTATGGTTTATATGCGATAAATACGATTTAAATTACAATTGTAATTGTATTTCAGTTAATGATCAAGTGTACTTATAAGAATCGAATTAAAGTCTAAAAAGGATATCGCAGTTTTAATAATTGGTAGTTATATTGCCCGTGCCTATAGAATTATGAACTGGTATTTTCTATTTCATGAATATTTATTATTACGATAACAATTTGCCACCATATTTGTAGAAAACACTATTAATCTAACATTGACGACAGAATATTTTCCCACCAGGCATTTTTCTACTTTCAACGCGCAATTTAATAGATAGAGAAAACAAGTGTCAAACAAGAACATTATTGTGTTATTTTTCGCTAATTGCACATAATTAAAAACCGATTTATGCAGTGTGAAATAAAAAAAACTCATTTGAAATGTATCTCTATGCCAAAGAAAAGTTATGATGAACATATTTATAGATTTTCCTGTTTTAAAACAATTTTCAAGTGATCGCTCTATTTCTGCTACGAGGAAGAGCCAACTAAAATCATTTTAGTTTTCAACAGCTTACAAAATCATCACGAGACCACAGGTCAACAATTTTGGCGTATTGCCAACTCTGGCAACACCAATTCATAGCATCATTCGTCAAGCTATAAATATGTTCAGAACAATTAAATATATTTTATTGCCTCGGCATTGCTGTCTGTATGATTTTCATTTATTTAAATAGCCAAGTCAAATTACAAATGCACACATTTATCCTATTTAAATTTTATATTAGTTATTTATAAAAACAACCGACAAGCTTCCTCCAAACAATGACACGAAAACAACAACATAGTCACTTTCGACTTACCATCAACTTTAAATATCTACTACTTGATTAAAAAATGGGAGAAAACATCTGCAATGTAATATACTGGACTTTCTTATACGTTTTAGGCATATATTGTTTAGATAGAGGGGTTATTAATATATACCTACTACGTGTAAGAAAGTCAAGTGCAAGACACTGCAGATATTTTAGTCCTCAAATGAATTAAAAACCTAAAAGAATATGTATATATAATGTTTTAATATTTACTAACCATAAGTATAACTTCCTATATCTACGTAACCATAGCAACATAAATTCGACATTCAAATTTAAATAGTGATTTCCTTGAAATCGGTAAACTTTTTGAAGAAATTTTTTAAACTAAAGTTGTGCATAATATTAATATCTTTCATTTTGAATACTAGTATATTTTCTGTAAGTGCAGCCGTTTTGGAGATATTGCAGAATTTCGAAAAATTACAAGAGTAAACTTGCCCATCCGGTTTGAATATTCTTTTCAAAAATAGGAGGTTTTCTTCCGAAGTATATACAAGTTTAAGTTTTATGATTGTTGCATTATTTGTTTGGCTGTAGAGCGTTCACACACACACACAGACACACACACACAGAGACAGATACACACACATAGACGGAATTCTAAAAATAGTCAGACTCGACTCAGTGAAGGTCAAAAGATGCATTTCCGTTAAATTCTCGTTTTTTTTTTTCATGATTACAATACTTCTTTATATACAGTCGTATAAGAAAGTAAAAATGGAAGAAAAAAGTAGTTCTTACTTCCATTTTACGTCGTGGAATTATGTTTCGTCGAGTTATGTAAGGCAAAGCTTCCGTTAAAAGTGTAATGTGATGATTGGAATGTTGTAATCTGACAACGGATATACAAAGTGTATGTATGTAGGTTCGCCGGGGAAAGATTGCGGTGCGTGGACACCGTTTTCATATTAAAGCAGGTCGGATTACATGTGCAGGGCGTGGTGGAGTATAAGCTTTGTTAGACATTATATAGACCGCGTGTGGTTTTTGCTGACGGTTTACCAGAAAACAACGCCACCACCATCAACCAGTATGATGGTGTTTATGCATGCGAATACGAACTTTGTGCAGACTAACAAAGCAAATTTGTGTATTTACCACACAAGTCATTCCATTCTGTGTATTTGATTCATGACGTGGTCTTTCGCAATTTTCTGTGAACCATTTTCTAATATTAGTATATTTTGTTCGTTTTCTTGGTTGGGTTCAATACTTCAACGACCACAATTGACATAAATACGAAAAACAGCGTATGATAGTGGTTTTGCTTGCTATCGCATTATTCTTTTTCTTTCGTCGGCCGACCGCAGTACTACGTGAAAATAACGGAAAACGACACAAATTGTGCAATGTGTCACATAGTTCTAGTACACCATTAATTTATTTTACTGCTTACACGCGCAAGTCATTTCTTTTTTAAAAAAACTGTTTTATTATTTTTATTATTAACTACAAACACAATTCGTTTAAAAGATAATAGTTCACAGACATACTCCTACGTTTGTAGTAGCGTTTGAAGTATGTATGTGTGTGTGTGTGTGTGTTAAAGGAAGCATTCAAATGTGCCTTATACGATGGTCATCCGATGCCTTGTGTATTTGTATGGATTGTTCGTGTTCTCAGTGTTCACAAATCCGCTTATGCCTGATTATAGAGGTACATTAAAACCAACCAGTTGACCTACATATATCACGATTGGTCTTTAATACACTCTTTGCACTTTACGTACTGAAAATCATTTTGTGTGAGAGCGTTTGTTAAAACATTGTGACATATTTCGATGATTTAAGCCGCTGTGTAAGAAATTGTGTAAGTCATATCAACTACAAATTGTGTCTAATAGAATAATTTTAAAATTGTATTAGCGACACAGTGTGTTCGCGTGAAAGAAGTCGTAATAAATTTATAATTTAAACCAGCTGTAGAAGTTGGCGTGACAGCTCGCCGGAAATAGTAAATTATTTCCATATTAGGTGCACCGACATCACAGTAGCCTTTGATGGTTGTAATTACATACACACACACACACACACACACACACACATACATCAGGTTCCTTTTACGTTTGTTTGTGTGGTAGATACAATTACTCTATACACACACATACACTTACATAAGCATTATGTAATTGAGATGTTTCTCTATAAGCACACCACATTAACTGTATGCGATTGTTTGTTTATGTAGGCGTTTCTATTGTCATTTGATACCTATATTAATATTATTAATTAAAGCACTTATTGCTATTTTAATCTTGTTTAGAGCATTATTTCAATCTTTAAGTAATCTACAACATTTTTATCGCAAATCTATAAATGTATCAAGCATATTTGTACAATTAATGAGTAGGCGATTTTATTGCTATTTGATTAATATTATTAATTAAAACACTTACCTATATTAATCTTGTTTCGAAAATTATTACTATAATCTTTGAGCAATCTATAAAAGTTTTATCGTATTTAACAAAAATATTTATTCATATACAAATACAAACTTCTGCTTTGTGTTGCACTGGACTTTCTTGTACGTATTAGGCATATATTGTTTAGATAGAGGGGTTATTAATATATGCCTACTACGTATAAGAAAGTAAAGTGCAAGACACTGCAGATGTTTTAGTCCTCAAATGAATTAAAAACCTAACAAAATTTGTATATAATGTTTTAATATTTTACTAACCATAAGTATAACTTCCTATATCTATGTAACCATGGCAACATAAATAAGACATTCAAAAATTTATATATTGATTTTCTTGAAATCGGTAAACTTTTTAAGAAATTTTTTAAACCAAAGTTATGCATAATATTAATATCTTTCATTTTGAATACTAGTAAATTTTCTGTAAGTGCAGCCGTTTTGGAGATATTGCAGAATTTCGAAAAAATTACAAGAGTAAACTTTCCCATCCGGTTTGAATATTCTTTTCAAAAATAGGAG
>JADQWA010000056.1:18697-26197 GCA_018344505.1 Nebria ingens riversi | reverse complement strand
TAAGTCCTTGAGCTAGTGTAAACACGATAGCTAGGTAATACATTTAGTGAGATTATAAAACATTACAAAACACTCATAAATATGTTAGTTGTTATCATAATTACACTGTTTCTAATTTGCATAAATTACATGCTCAAATGTGTTAGCTATTTTGTCATATGACACACTAACACTTTTATTTCTATTCGTCTCGGTATCAAATCAATAACTACACGAAAATAGTTTCAAGTAAATTATTACAGAAAATTGATTAGTTCTATTAAATTTAAATTCAAAAAACAATGACGCTTTCAAAAGTTTTATACAGTTTCTTAAGTCGGTCTTGAAAAAAATCCAATCAAGTAATAAAGGGTTCAATAAAATTGATTTACAACAGCGTTCTTTTAAAAATAAAAAACAAGGTCGATATGGTCAGCCACTTAAAATTAATTTAGGCACTGAGTCGTAAACTATTTATTACCTTTTAACTACTGAATATTTAATCAATTACCACTTCGTACCAGGTGAAATTAATTAAAACTTGGTTACCAATCAATTACATTAATAAAACATAGATGAAGTTTCGCGAAGACATAAACGAAATTCGTTCAAAAGTGGCTTAAGTTTTCAGAAAACCCACTTTTCTAAGCAATCAATTAAATATGTGTGGTTTATTAATGTAATAAATTAATCTTATAGACAGGTGATTATATTCAAACAAGATTTTGAACTATACAACAATAATAATATTGTTTATCCGTACTTATATGTCGCCTGCGGCGTTACACTTTAAACACATATATTTATACTGTAATCGGATAAATTACAGGTGCACAAATGAGATTAGACCATGTCAAGAAAGGTGAACCATTAAATATAATACTAATTGAGTGTTTTGCAATAGTTTTCATTAATTATCTTTCGCAATTTATTATTAATTTGTCGACGTCAAGTATTTTATAATCAAGATTGACTTTTTATTACTTCTGTTGTTTATACTTCTCAAACATATCCCGCAGAATGTGACCCTTGTCTGGCTGCGTTTAGTATATTCTGAGGTTTTGTTCAGTGAATATTTCAACCCTATCCCTTACCGAAGCAACCCTTTCTGTGAAGTGCATCAACTCTTAAACTATAATAGCTCCTGTTGGTTTGCTTACTTGAAATGCCAACCCTTTTCAACAAGGCTTAGACAGCTTTTCCGTCCGCTACATTTTCAAATGACTCACCCCTCATTTGTTTCCAACACCCGTTTCAAATATTTCCAATCAAACAATTCGCTTTTCAATTTATTTCATTCTCAATCATATTTATCCATTTATTCATCTCGGAATAATCGTTAGATAAAATGTGAATTTTGTGATTGATTTATTGGTATTTAGGTGTACCCACACAAATCTGGTTGTATCGTTTGAAACTGACTGTGAGAATTAGAACAATACTCGGTTCACAAAACCATTGTTAAAGTTGATTGTTTTACTATATTTAGAAAGTTTCAAATCATTATGGTTTGTCTTCTTTTGTACAATTTGAACAATTTGTGTGTTATTTGTTGTTGTTGATGCACATTTTGTAAATTGTTTAGTCAGCCTAACAAAATGTCTGATGATTTGTTTTAAACATTTCCTAGCATCATTAATCTTTTGTCTAAGTCTCTATTTATAGCGCTTTGTGTTGAACACAAAGAAAAATAACTAAGTTGGTAAATTTATGTGTAGATACTTGGCAATAAGGCTCCTATATTTTACAATTTGAACATAAATGTTGGTGCGATGTCAAAAGTAGCAATTATTTCGCTTTTATTGCGTTAACATTATTGTTATACAAATAAACAATTTGTATGCTTGCGTTTATTTTCTTAAAAATATATTTAAAGTCTGTGCGTCACTTAAGTCATTTCAAATAGTCATTCTAGATATTTTATTTACGTACATACATACATATATGATCTAATGAATTCCATATAAATATTTAATTATTACAGTTATCCAAATTAAAAACATCTTGATTAACTAAATAGTAAATTAATTATATTAAAATGAATTCCAACATTATTAAATTAATTTATAGTTCTGGTCTATGATTTTCCAAATAAAAATGTTAATTTATAAAATATAGACCACTAATATTTGAATTAGAAATTTTAACATAATTTTAATTGAACTAGGTAAATAAAAATAGATTAGTTTAATTTTATGTAGTGGTGGTACTTAAAAAACAAAAGCTTAAGCAATCCCTCGATTTGCAACAGAAGCTATAATTACTATAAACAATATCTCTGAAGAAATCAACTCCGCCCACTGTAATTTCGATATAGATTTATGGAACCATGACAGCAGTGCTTTTTAAGCATTCCAAACGCCACCCATGTCGTATACTGTACACGCTTTCGCTCTCTGTTTCGCTTGTTGAGATCCCTTTGTTGTGGTTGACTTCACACTAGTTCTCCATCCTTGTCGTCTCGACCCTAATAACGGGCGGTCATCATTCTGGCTAGCGGTGAAGTCTATAAATCCTATTTCGTCTTTAGCTGTTGTTTTTGACGACCAGTCATGGGGAAACAGTAGTAAATGAAAATGTTTGTAGAGAATTTAAAAATTTAAATTCTGCTTAAAAAGTGATCGTGCATATTCAAACATGTCAATCCTGCGAATTGTCCGTTCTGTCCTTCTTCGGTGAGGAAAGACGATATGAGGAAGAGAATAAATGTTAAATAATTCGAATTTTCTCATTCAGTGTGATGATGATGATTTGCTAAATATAATTTTCTCTGTTTCAGAGTACCTCCTACGTACTGCAGACAGTCGTGATCTTTGGAAGTATCTAAGTGGTGACCGAATGTGTTGGTGGTGTATGTTTGTGGTGCGCGCCAATCGTTTCCAGTGAACCGATCCGCGTCGGTTAGAAGTGGTTTAGTTATTGGTTAATAGTGACCCATCATCGCATTCAGGTGATGGCCATAAGTGCAATGGTGGGTGCTATGGCAAGTGTGGTGCGGGGTGCGGTGAGTGTCGCGGCCCGGCGCTGCGCATGGCGACCCCAATGAGAGACAGCTCGCTGGACGGTGGCCACCGACCGAGGGTGGCGGACACTAGGACCACGGCGAAGGCAGACTCCACCAACTTCGAATACGATGACAACGAGTGGGACATCGGTATAGGGGACCTGATCATTGACTTGGATGCTGATATAGAGAAAACGAACGAGGGTGCTGCCGCCGCAGGCAGCAGCATGGCGTCAACGGGCGGCGGCGGCGGACCCACCGCCTCCACGAAGTCGTCCACCGCCAAGCAATCAGCCGCACAGGCAGCCGCTGCTGCAGCAGCAGCTATGGCTGTCGAGCATTCTGCGACAGTCGACAAAGGTTTAAAGATGAAGATCAAACGAACGAAACCAGGCACCAAAACATCGGAAGCCAAACACGAGATCGTCAAGTCGAACGAACTTCAGAACGGAACAGCCACAGGGGGAACAGACTTACCTGGTGCCGGTGCCACCGGTGCAACGGGTGCCGCCAGTACTGCCGCAGCGACTGCCAGCAGTACGGGAAACGCAACAACAAACTCTGCCAGTGGTACGACGTTACCAACCGGGGCTTCAGGACCAAGCAACTCCGTAACAGACTTAAGTTCAAAAACAGTTAAACCAACAGTGCAAACAAACAATACGAACAATAGTGGCGCGAAACGCGGCTCCAGTGGCCACAGACGTGATAAGGCGCGTGATAAACACACTACGGGTGGTAGTAATTCGGACAAACCCAGTCCCAAACCTGCAGCCGCTCCCCAGCAACCGAGCACTCCTGACGTGAACGGTGTAGTGCGAGTTGGTACTGCTCCTGCGAATCCCCAATCGCAAACGCAACGACCCGCTACTCCACAACAGCAGCGCGTTGTTTTCCCCGCCAGTGCAGGTCCAGGACCACCTGTCACGACGGCACCCAACGCAC
The DNA here is from genome assembly GCA_018344505.1 of Nebria ingens riversi. Classification (NCBI taxonomy): domain Eukaryota; kingdom Metazoa; phylum Arthropoda; class Insecta; order Coleoptera; family Carabidae; genus Nebria; species Nebria ingens. Next base: position 22,269 of record JADQWA010000056.1, on the reverse strand, counting down.
CGGGACCGCCACCTAGTCCTGCGGCCGCGACCGCACAGGGCTCCGCGGCTAAACCGGAACAGACCAAAGTTGCTACGGTTGTCATTATGCCTTCTCCTGCTACCCCGGAGGACCGCTGTGGATCTCCACCACCTGCCAAAAAGTTGAAGACATCTACTTCCAATGACACTAAGGTAGGAACTTTCATTTCTTACTATACTATACTATACAAAATTCGGATACATAAATTAGCAACTAGATACTAATTAGTGTACATATTTACATGCAAGTGTACATACACACTACAATATATTTAGAAGCTATATTGTTCACAAAACAGATTTTATTTTCGACATTCTTTGTGGTTGATACGGTAGCAAGTCATCCATACAGAAACAAACCAAAAGTCATTTCTAATCCAGCTACCGTATATGTATGTATATACCCCGTATGTCTACATGCTCATCGGCGATAATTTCCATGGTCCCCTAAAATAATCTATTCAGAGATGCCTCCTTGCTGTGTGATGTAGTGGGGTTATATCAGCTTGCTACGATCTAAATGTTAATGGCCAACGAAGTTCGACTGTAAGCCGCCTGACCATGGAACCGCAGGTCAAACAATAGTACCCCCCGTCCCCGCCCTCAATACTTGTCGTTCCTAAAACCGTCCCGTGCGACCGACTGAATTCGTCCCTAAGGGCGTATTCGGCTAACCGTGAAATCTGGTCGCTTGTACTAAGTCATGCTGTCCTTTTTCTACCCATCGCGGTTGAGGTTCTCTTTGTTATACTCATGAAGTTTCGAAATGTGTTCCATCTTTCTTCTGGTTTTAGAATGTTGTATATCTTTGTCCTTTTTTAGCTCACAGCTGTGTGGGTTCCACCTAAAAGTAGTTTGAGATATTGTATTTTCTTGCAACTTCGGTATTCTTTGCATCTTTTTGGTTGGAAGAATCTATACGTTTTTTTTTCTTATAGGTGTTCGGACTCGGCTGAATTCATCTTCTGTTTTTTACGGAATTTGAGATTATGCTGCATCCCTAACTATTTGAATTGTATCTGGGTTGTTTTTCTAACGATGCATGTCTTTTTCTTCCTTTGCAGTCATTGATATAGTGCGTCTTTGTTCAGAAATAGATTACCCATTTCTTTTCAACTAATAGACGTTGAGGATGAAATATTTTCTTCTCTTTTCATGAGTGTGATGCTTTTTAACTAACAAGGTTCTTTTTCCAACAAATTCGAAATAATTTCTTTTTCACTAATGACTTGTATAGTCTATCCTTGTCAACATCTAAGTTTTTATCCTTATTTTTCACTCTATCTCATTCGTATCTTTCCGCATACTATTTTTTCCTCTTTATTTATCCCTTGTTCCACTTACAATCGTTAGTTGTTCTATCTTTCTCTGACCTATATTGTAAACAGAACAATACCGTTCGTCTCCTTTTCCAACAACAAAATCCCGTATCGCTATTCTTTACTAACAACCAACTGTTTAAGCTCTCCCTTTTCAACTCATTGGACCTTTTTATGCATTATCTTTGTTCAACCACAGAGCATCCTGTCGTCAATGACGTTTTATTGTTTGTTTTATCATGTTATTCTTGTCTTTCCGGTCATGCTATTTCACTCAGTTTTTATCTTTGGGTTCCTCTTATCTCATTTAGATTTTCAATGTCCTATAGTCGTTGTTTTTTTATATTATTATATATATATATATATATATATATATATATATATATATATATATATATATATATATATATATATATATATATATATATATAATATATATATATATATATATATATATAATATATATATATATATATATAAATATATATATATATATATATATATATATATATATATATATATATATATATATATATATATAATATATATATATATATATATAATAAAATAACGTCTCGTTAAAAGGGTATATTTTATTTTCCTTTTGACATTTGAAGATTTTCTTTTTTTCTATTTCGTAGACACGATTCATAAAAAGTTGATGTATTTTCAATTACACAGAGGCTTTTTGTTTTTTGTTTTGTTTTGTAGGTATACCGCAAAAGCAGTAATATTTATTTCATGTCCATATCCCGTAATGTGTTCTATACTGGCAACGTAATACATATAGCGTGCTACTTAATCTAGATAATAATCATTACAACGGCGTCATACTGTGGACGTAGAGAATAATATTTATGTGCTTTTAGAAACACGCAAACTTTCAGTTTTTATTACCCAAAAAAATTAACTACACCGAAATAATTTAAGCGTATCAAATGTGAGCATTTGTTTTGGACGTTTTTCTCTAAATAAAAACTGTTTCTAAAGTTGATTTGATTTATTTATATGCGCGTTAATTGAATGCAAGTTTCTATTTGTTTGACCTTTATATGCCACCTGAAGCGTATTGTGTTAAATGATTTAACTGTCGATCAAATATATGAATAATCAACACATGTGTCGCACAGTACAAAAATAGCGATTCTAAAAACTCAGCTACTAAAGTTGGAATCTTGTACAGTGCACACTTCCCACGGTTATATAAATAAATTTTTAAATAATATTTAAAACAAATTAAATGTTATTACTTATTTTCTTTGTAACTATAAATATCATTCAGTCTCTTTTCATTTTAATATGTATACATACATACATACATATATGCAGTTACAATCCATAAATAGCAATGAGTTAATTCACTCAACCGCGATACAAATTCCACACAAATTGTTTCACAGCACGAATATAACAAACCAAGCACACTTTCACATACGTAACTGTTTCTATTCATCATTGTTAAATTTTTACAGATTGTACTACATCTCCTACAGACATATGTATATAGGCATATAAGTTCACGTATATTGTTGTATCTAAGAACAACTACATTGGTGTTAACGGAAAATTGGTTAGGTTAAGCTGTGTTTAACTTAAGTATGTCCGCACCCAATTGTAACTTCACATTCGCATGTTTTATAAAATGTATTTCTATCTTATATTGTACGGGTTTTTTTTTTACAATGATTGTATTCCGGCATTTGTCAATAAGTCAATTAAGTATAATAGGTTTTCGTTTCATGCACGAGTTACGCGAATAATACGATTGATTGAATCCACGACTTTTGTAATAATGCAATAGCGATCCTTATAAATAGTTATTATCATTATTGGTATGCTCGTAATAGACAAGTTGCACGTTTTGTGATTTGTGAAATCATTTGAAATGTTTTACCACAACGAATTCTTTTTATATACGTATGTTTGTTCCAATTTAAAGTAGGTAAGGTAAACCATTTCATATTATGGTCCGGTTGTTGTGATAAACGTTCCGGTGTAAACCGAACCCGGAAACGGTTATACACCGTTGGGTCCGGCACGTGTAATGTCACGTGACCTGCCAGCCGCCGCCGCACCGGAATCAATACTGTGGTCGATCCGGTGGCCATGTTCCGGAGGGTTCACTAAGACAATCACTCGCACCACCCTTTCATACAACCTATTGTGGTTCTGTCTCGCTATTTCTACTTTAGATTCACCTTTGTGCAATTAATCCTTAATAAAACATCTGCAT
>JADQWA010000056.1:0-18597 GCA_018344505.1 Nebria ingens riversi | reverse complement strand
TATATATATATATATATATATATATATATATTTATATTTATAGATGTGATCGGTCAATATATTTCTAGCTGTAATAAATATATTTTGTGTATCTGTCAGTAGGTATATAAATATATAGGTAAGTCTCTGACACACTTTTCTCTCAGTGTAATTAAATGAGGTTTGATCTAAAAGTGATTCTAATCATATATGAATATGGATGTGTTCAGTTTGAGAGATAATAAGTTAGAGTATGTATGTAATGAATTAGAAATTGTTTTAAAATGTGAATACCTACTAAATAATAGATTGAAATAAAATGTACATTGATGTATATAGGTAATATGTGGGGCCATTTCATGTACTAATTATAATTAATGATGTAAAATCATTAGGGTGTCGTGTTTGCGCAGAAATTTAGCATGGGAATAACACAGTGTTATATATGCGAAATGATTTGTACCAGTGAGTGTATGTATGAGTGCGGTAATTAGCTATGTTCATTATGAGCCGGATATGTTCGATGTAATTAGTGTTTTGACATTAAAATATAATGTATACGTTCTGCGCGATTCATTATACCATAGTATGGCACAATGTGCTTGGTAAAACACACTTTTACTAAACTATTTTTGCATAAAATCGCATACACTCATTCACTTCAGAAGATACTCTAGACATTCTGCTAAATAGGATACTAAATATAGATACTATATTACTTTGGAAGGTATATACCTATATAGTTTTGGAACGCATCATATAGATATATGATATATATAATATATATAATATATATATATATATATATATATATATATATATATATATATATATATATATATATATATATATATATATTATATATATATATATATATATATATATATATATATATATAAATATATATATATTATATATATATATATATATATATATATATATATATATATATATATATATATATATAATCACATCTGCTACCTGTAGAAATGCTTCCAAGTTACAGCATTTTATAGTTAGATTAGTTTCTGTATAGATAAGCAAACTAGGTTATATATTTGCTGAATAAATAGCATGTACAATTTATTTTTAATTATTTTATGTCTTCTTGTAGAATGTGGTTGCATGATATGTAGTTATTATGATAATTGTATTAATAAAAAAAACTAAATGGTATAATCCGTTGACAATTAATCATATAACTAATTATACCATTACATAATTCCATAGAATTAAAATGAATTATATTAGATACTATTGTCTGCGGCTCTTGTTAAATGTACATTGCAATCAAGTTTTGATGAATAATTATGCGAAACACTCCAGTGAATATAAAACAATTACCTTTCAGGTGTAATTATAATTAATAACTTTTTATTTTATATATATATATATATATATATATATATATATATAATATATATATATATATATATATATATAATTATAATTATTTGCATTACGACTCTATCCCATTTGGATTGTTTATTATAATTATATGCCTATATACAGACTTGTCACCAATGTTATTTATTACCAGATAATTATAGAGTTCGATTATTGATATTTATAAGTCTGTCACTATTATAATTGACGACATAAAATACTGAAATGTTTGTAATTAAAATACATTTATTTATATATATTTATGAATGCATAATTTCGCTCGTCTAAAATCATTATATAGGGCGTAAAATATTTTGTATTCATGTTTCGTTATATTCTTTTTTTCGCAAAAATAATCTTTTAACATTTAAATTTAATCAACCTAACGCGCGCTTCGTATGTATATCAAAGAGATATATTGTTTATTTTCTTTCCTAAAAGCTGAAATGTATTTCAGCTTGACTCGTAATAGAAGTGCACAGATTAAATTTCATAAAACGAGCTTCCGCGTTGCGATATGAAAATGAACAAAACGATTTTTTTTTATATCACCCCTCCTCCTTCCCTTCTTTCAAGGGGAGGGGGCTCATCATATATATATATATATATATATATATATATATATATATATATATATATATATATTATATATATATATATATATATATATATATATATATATATATATTATATATTTATATATATATATATAGAAAATAAGATATAGATATAAGAAACAGATGATTTTAATTTTGCATTTGAAATTTTTAATTCCAGTAAACCGTTTACAAGCACACAGTGAGTGAAACGTATAAAATACATACATATACACGTATATTATTTGTTGGCGTAAACGGTGAACGCGGCATTACTGGGGCTTTGTAAACCCTTGTTTTTTAGAGGCACTTCGTAGGGAGGCTCCATAATCCTCTTTACAAAACGTGTGCGAGTTTAAAACCAGATTAAATAGAACAGAACGCGAGATCATCTCTTTGTGTGTCATTTCAACCGTTGCAAAACGAAATATGATTTGATTGTATACCCCGATGTAATTGCAGTTATGTTTAGTGTACCATTCGCGTAAACACAAATACCTAACAGATACTTGATTCCGCTACAGTGTTATTGATCACGAAACGATTTAAATGTCGAAGTGTGAATCTAGGTTAGGTTTAGTTGGTGGCCATTTTGTTTGAAATGTAGCGCCTGCCACTTGCTATTGCTTTGTATTACAATTCGTGAGTGGTTCAATTTTAACACGATGTGTTTTGTTTGTTTGTTTGCAGGGTATGCTTGATGTTTGTGTGGGTACGAGCGTGGGTACCATCACCGAACCGGACTGTTTGGGACCATGTGAACCCGGCACCAGTGTCACGTTAGAGGGAATCGTTTGGCATGAAACTGAAGGCGGTAAGTGTCCAATTTTATTTTTATTATTAGACTACTGTCTGCGATAAAACAACCTATAGAAACTTTATAGAAAACGTTCATGAATGCCATATGATGCGGTAGTTTAGACTCAAACTGTTAAAGTGGTTAAATCAAATTTGAGTATGAAACTACATGCATTAATAAATCTGTCGTCCCTATTCTGTAAAATGCTTGTTTTGACTAATAAAACATCTACAGTGTATTGCGCTGGACTTTCTTATACGCATTAGGTATACATTGATTAGATAGAAGACTTAATAATATATACCTACTACGTATAAGAAAGTTAATTGCAAGACACCTCAAATGAATTAAAAACACAACAAAATATGTATATATAATGTTTTAATATTTTACTAATCATAAGTATAACTTCGTATATCTACGTAACCATGGCAACATAAATAAGACATTCAAAAATTTAAATAGTGATTTTCTTGAAATCGGTAAACTTTTTTAAAGATTTTTTTAAACAAAAGTTGTGCATAATATTAATATCTTTCATTTTGATACTAGTATATTTTCTGTAAGTGCAGCCGTTTTGGAGATATTGCAGAATTTCGAAAAAATGACAAGAGTAAACATGCATTTCCGGTTTGAATATTCGTTTCGAAAATAGTAGGTTTTCTTCCGAGACATATACAAGTTTTAATTTTAAAGTTTGATGATTATAGCATTGGCCGTTTTGGCTGTAGAGCGGTCACACACACAAACACACAGACGGAATTCTAAAAATAGTCAGACTCAACTCAGGGAAAGTCAAAAGATGTATTTCTGTTAAAATTTTACTTCCTTATATATATATATATATATATATATATATATATATATATATATATATATATATAATATATATATATAAATAAAATATATATATATAAATATAAATATATATATAATATATATATATATATATATATATATAAATATATAAATATATATATATATATATATATAAAATATATATATAATAAGTATATCTATATATCAGATATATATCTTATATATATATATATAATATATATAGAATATATATATATATATATATATATATAAGGAAGTACTATTTATAATAGAATATATATATTATACCTTCCTATATATATATTTAGAATTCCGTCTATATGTTTGTATATTATATCTATTTATACTATATATATATATATATATATATATATTTATATATATATATATATATAATATATATATATATATATATATATATATATATATATATATATATATATATTGTATTATTTGACATGTTTAAACAAGCGCGCGATGATAACATAATTAAATCAGGATTAACTAGTTGATTCAGCAGTTTAAATTAGCCCTATATTGAACCGTTTTCAGTAATTATTATTCACACATAATCAAGCCCTAGTGCTGTCTATATAATTACTAGATCACCCTCGCAATCGCAAGACCCTATTTCAACCAGTAATAATACCATCGACAATCGAAAATCCCTGTAGAGTTTGGGATGTGCCATCAATCGTATAATGAACACGAAATTGATTTACTTGAGTACGTTGATTCACACGAACAAATAATTCTATATCACTACTATAGATAGATAGAAGAAGATCCCCCCTTATCTGTGGGCGCGCACATCTGCGGGATATAACAAAGTCAATACGTGGAGGGTGAGATGAATACATATCCTTGAACAATACTTGTGTGATGAAGTTGATAGGGTGCACGTGTCTATTGTTATCACATACTAGCGAGGATTGTCCATTTTTAGAGAAAAAAGTGTTTCGAATGATTTTTCCGCAATTAACATATTCAGACAGATTTTGTCATTAAATGGAATGTAAGCTTAAGCTTTACAATCAGATTGGAATTTAATTCGTATTTATCGCATTCGTTATCCATTGCAATCGTTTATTAATTAAATGTAATTAATATCTCGTTATTGTCCACAAAACACAAAAAGCCTGGGGACTTTGGTGTTATTCCGGGTGGCAACACTGGGAAGGGAGTGGAAGAGAAGAGACACGACGCGACGTGCCGTAACGGTTATGTGAATTGTGAACAGTAAACGATAACACAATATAGAACAATCATATTATATATCTGGTATTTATATTATTAAACAATAATAAACGCTATTATGTCATCTGAACATTATTTAAGATGAATAGTGTAGTAAAACATAAAATTACTAACCAATATGGTAAACATGTGATGGGATTAAATGAATTAAACGTATGTATGGTTTATAATAAATACTCAAAAACATATATTAATAATATTACAAGAAGTATGAATAGAATAAATGAAAATGTATGCATTTTATTGAATCGATTGAAGCCAAACGGTCTGGATTAGAATGATCTATTTATTGATGTTCGTGTGCAGTGAGGAGTGAGCCGGTTCCCGACAGCTGAGGGATAATTTCGTAATGGTACGGTATGTTTCAGTGCAGTGGTAAATGTAAAAGTAAAATATGACAATACTGACAGTTGAACATCAAGCGATAGTTTCGGTTAGTTGGCGCTGTGTACAACTTCCTGTCACGGTGTACGAACGCCACGTTTCATGGTTATTTTGTTTTGGCTCGCGTGCAATCGGTCACTCCAGTTCCCGTTCCATTTCGTCACACATGGCCACGAGTCTAATTGCCTTTTTGCCTAATTCAACAAATACTTAAAAGCATCTCCATTTCTATACACTGTAACAGTTCTATAGGCCGTTTCATGATGATTATGCAGCATGGAGGGGTATAGGCAATGTTAATCTTATGGAGTTTTTTTTTTTGTACAATGTTGGCACAGTTTCACTTACAACTAATTCAAGATATTTCTATTATATCTCATGGTTGTACCACATTATGATTGCAGTACAGAACCTTTTCTCTCGGCTATGCGATCTTATCTTATCTTCGGGTTTATACCTGTGCGACAGATACTTTATTAAAAAACTATTATTTAAATAAATCTATTATTATGTTATTTTATTTACAAATTCATACGCAAATTTAAAAAATACTTGAAAACAAAATTTGAACGATAAAAATCGAATAACATTTAGCGAAAATATTTAACATATTTAATGTGTTTCAAATGCATTCAACATTTTATTTCCGCTAAATATATTCCGATTTTTATGATTCAAATTTGTTTTTCATTTATTCTTGATTTTGTATCTAAATTTAAAATGAATTTAAAGATTCATTTGTTTAATTCATTATTTAATTTTAATAAATGACCGTGCCCTGAAGGTAAGAATTCTTGCGATAGTGCGGTCATACATTTTTAATGGTTTGCCTTTTTCACTCGCACCCTTAGAACTCCTATATCTATGTCTGTCTTTGTTTCACTCACACATCAGATGGAAAGAGGTTTCAACACTGTTCCCCATAAGACTCTATGCTATACTCATCTTGAAACGGCCTATAGTTAACTGTGAACTAAAACACGATATTCTCTCTAATTCGTAAATATAGATTCTGACAAGATCGTTAAACTTGATTAAATATCGCGCATTCGTTGCAACCTTGTTTTGGCTTGTCAAAGTTCCGTGATGCTTAATTTGCAATACACTTTGAAATCCCCTGACGCTTCTGTAATCTCATAATCCTGATTAAGTAACTTACACCAATGAAAGTTTGGATATTTCACTCCGAAAGTTAGTTTGTATAACACCCAAAAGACCCACACTAACATAGTATAATTAAAGTTATATTTATGTTGGAATAATACGTTTTGAATACGGCGCGCAAATCTTCATACTACAGATGGCAGCACGTGTTGAGTGAGAGAAGTAAACACGTGAATGTAGTCACAAAGTAATTTGTGTAACTTTTTACTCTAATAACTCAGTATTTCACAATTATTTTTTAATTATAATTTACACATTTCTCTATTTGCAGCGCTCTCTTACCGCACTGGGTGCGCGTGATAAGGTTGTTTTTTTAACCCTATTCTCTGGTGCCAGGAAAATGTGTATTTCGCGTGCGCTATTACCGTTTTGCCTGTTATAAAACGTTGTTCGGTGTATATACTAGCAGCGCCATAAATTCTAAACCGTTATTTGGGTTTATAGAGCAGCGAACAATCTTTATTTAACTTGGCGAAACGAAATGTGTTGAACGTATAAATAAAGATTTGATATTGTGTTTGCATAATCCAATCGCAGCGTCTTTCATTCGCAACAACGCGTACATTTAATAACCAAACACATGTTCTTAGAAGGTTTTTTTTCATCAGTATTGCCAACTAATTCTTACTCATCTTTTACATACAATAGAGTACATATTCGTTTGGAGTTATTCAAATCAAAATGTATTGTTATATTGCATTACAAAATTGTGATGTATAAACTGATTTTTTTTTTTTTGTTGAAACGTACATCACGCGTCATTGGATCAATGGCGGTAGGAAATTGAACAAAATGTTGGCGCTTGATGGTGGAAACCGCAACGAAGATTGACGCTGAATTCTAGACGTTTCTTTATATTGGAAGACGTCAAGACGGCTCTTAATAAACCTCTGAATGTGTCAAATCGCCTCCAAGTTGTTATCGGCGTCGTTACTTGCATCGTCGGCTTTCATTGTCATTTATTTCAACGTTCTTCTTTATGCGACTCATTCTATTTTATATCTTGTTTCATTTCTGAATATCGCTATACGATTTAGAGTATTAATAGATTCAATAAAAGATGTTTTTCATCCATAATTGATTCTATTTATACAACAATAAAACCGTACGACAAGTTTCAAAAGAAGCGAAACTAAAGACTGATACATGTGGAAATTAAAGCAAAACGAAATGAAGGCTCATACAACAAACATTAAACACAAAGACATTCTTTGAGGCAGAAAAAAAATAGTGTAAGAAAAACAACAGCTTGAAACAAACTGGCATCGCACACTTCATATATATATATATTCTATGGAGTTGGTTGAATGTACATACACCATTCGTGTAACAAAAGAGAAGAGGTAATTAGTAAGTAAGTTCAGGGCCCCATTATTAGAGAAACTCGATGCCAGCGCTCCGACGAGCGACCGAGGAAGCAAGCCGAAGCCAAGCGGTTTAACAAACAATAAGTTATATTGATTAACCAGCACTTCGTGCACGCACCAGAAGAGTACCCATCTTTGTTCAACACTTGCACATTATTAGAAGTGTCCCTTTCTGGCCGAGACGTGATGGAATCCACGTTGACGAAGAGACACGTTTACAAGATATAACTTTCAAAGTACAATATACACAGCTCGGTCGTCAAAGAAATATTAGAGATGCTAATTGAACCTTTGTCATCAGTGTATTGCAACAAATTTTGTTTACACATTTCGCCACAATATGTCAACTAAGAATAAAAACATCTGTAGAGCGTACACACACACACGTCATTACAAAAATAGTTAGACTCGATTCAGGGAAGGTCAAAAGGTGTATTTCCGTTAAAATCTCGAGATGTTTTTTTTTTCATGATTACAATAGGTATTTACTTATAACTTCGTAAAAAAAGTAAAAGAAATGAGTTGCGGAATAAATTTGCTTATTTTCTATAAACTATTCATGTATTATGCGACAAGGGTAGGATGTTGATGGATGAATAATCCTTTATGTATCTTGTACGCCAACTGACGGAAGAGACAAAGGTTGTGCCCTCTAACGATCACAGGCGGCTATGTCGAGATCACGCGATAATACACCACGCTAATTAATCTTACTTGTCCGGTGAAGGAGGGCTATGAAACCCAGGAGGCAAAGGACGGATCGGTAGGCTAGTAAGATAAATGCGTGCGAGCGAATACGGAATGCCAATGAACCGCGCGGTAGAAAGAGAGTGTTTGGAATGTTACTCCACTCTCCACTCTCATCTGGTTCCTCTATAAAACAACGTTTCTCCCTTCATCTTAACACACTACATACACAGGTGCTATCAAGGGATACAAGATAACGTTTTGCTACTTTATAATATTCCTATTTTATTATTCTATTGCCTGGTCTTAAATATCTAATCATTCTACTATGATTATCTCATTCTGCAATCGCATCTCAAATATGAACAAGTTTGAACATGAACATAATTATTACTTATTTAGTGAAAACAATTTAAAAAAATGTTTTCAAGTGTTTCATTTTATTGTTACAGGAGTCCTCGTCGTGAACGTGACGTGGAGAGGCAAAACATATGTGGGAACATTATTAGATTGTACGCGCCATGATTGGGCACCTCCAAGGTATGTTTAATACCAAATACACAATTAATGTAGTATTAACATAGCCAATATATACAATTAACTAAAGATACTATCGATAAGCAGATATTAGGGAACTTTCGAAGCAGATAATCACAACTAGTGTCATCTGTGGTGAGATAATTGAGTTACAGAGCAGTGGCGCTCACGTTATCTGATTAGTTGTTTTGAACCCATAGTCGTCAATATGCGGTGTACATTTCACGTAATTAATATAGTAACACCTCTTTTTGTCTCGTCTCCTTCCCTTCACCAACCATTTCATTCCCTTCATGTCTGTGTTCCCGTGTCGTCATAGCAACGTTCCCGCCCACACGATCAATAAACGCTTGGCACATTCCTACATTTCCGGTCCTTGAAAGCGATTCGAATTTACCGTGTTTGTGGTTGACACGTATATTCGTGATTTCTGGCCGAAGAACCGACAAGGAAACCGCTGCTCTGCTTCACTCTCATACACATGATTGTGGCCCGATGAAGTGGTTAGCTCACATGTGAATTGGTCAGCCAATTATAGTTTGTTTGTTTTTTGTGATAGAAATGAAAAGAATTTTTCAATCTGTTTAATCTTTTAAAATTGTTAATTTTTTTTATGGTTTATTTAGTAATTAAATCGATAAAGCATCGCCATCAATCGTTTGATTAAATTTTATTTTGTTTATTACATTTTCCGCGTTTCACTCATAATTTTCAATAATATATCAGCAAAACCTTGATTTGTTTATTAGCAATTAATCGCTAGGCAATAAAAATACAACTAGAATCACCCATTTATTTTATGATGCGATTAAACAGTTGATGCAATATAAACGAAAATGATGGTGGACGTATACATAAAATATGTTGAATAATTTATACGATTTTAATAATTACCACAAACATTTGTTTGTAGAATTTATTGTGCACGGTGTCTTTGTTTTGTATATGATGACATATATTTTATTTATGCTTGCACATTTCTGCAACAAGACAATTATAATGAAACAAACTACCTAATTTAATAAATAAAGTACACCATTTGGAATTAGAGTAGGATTTTTAAGTCTTATCATAAATTATTAAATACTATAGATTACGGATTTTTACTAAAATATTCCATAACACTACATATTAGACCATATTTGTTTAAATTGCGCGGTATGTCCATCTAACAACACAGGCTTAGTTACAATTATACACACTAGTTGGCAGTACTTCTTATGTAACAAAGAACAAATACGAGTTAGATGTCTTATCTTTATCACACATTCACTCTATGATTTTAGCACCTTAGACGATGCGTAAAACAATTATCTGAATAGTTAAATGTAGCTTTAGGCATTATGATATGTATGGATAAGACTGTTTTCTGCGTGTGGATATAGGTTTAACCGGGTTTAACGTTATCCCCAACTCTGATACGGATTAATGCGTCTTAGGCATGATCCTTTCGACATCACATGACTGGGTAGCTGTATCCATAGCATTCATCATTCGGTGTGTGCGTTGTATAAGCCTACCCTAGGCTTATACATACCTATAAGAACAAAAGATTGCCTTTCCATTTTGCTCGGTTCGGTTTTAGACTATGCGTTCCCCAAGTTATGTAGTTTTATTCATGAAATTTAGGTTTCTAATCATTATTGCTAACATATTAGAACTAGTCATACTGTATTTATTTAATATGTAAATTAAACTAAATATATTTGTAGAAATTGTAGCAACTATATATTGATATGGCTTAATTTTTTTCTTCCCTTAGATTCTGTGATTCACCGACAAGTGACCTGGATGCACGGACACCGAAAGGTCGAGGTAAACGTGGCCGGGCAGCAGCCAGCACCACACCCGGAAATGATCTCAGTAACTTTACGGAAACACGTTCGTCTGTGCACAGTAAACTGCGAAACGGCGGCGGCAAGGGCCGACGTGGAGGTGGTACGGCAGGTAGTACAGTCGCCGGAAGCGCTCCGTCAACGGGTACCTCATCACCAACACCATTCATCCCACCACGACCAGAACCAAGCTCGAAACGGAAGAGCCGCACGGGCGAAGAAGAAACGGCACCACCTCCAGCGACAACCGGGAAGAAAACACGCGTTGCTGCTACCCCCACTCCTCCTGCCACCACTGGAAGTCCCCCTGCTTCTCCTGTTCTCCTCGAATGTCCCGAACCAAACTGTTCGAAGAAGTACAAACATATCAATGGATTAAAGTATCATCAGTCACATGCACATGGTTCTGCAGATGATGACGATACAAAAGATGTTACATCTATGTCTGAAAATGACGAATCCTCAAATATTGAAGCTCCTAGTCCGGTGACGCCTGTAAAATCACCTGAGAAAGTTTTGGAAGCTCCTGTTACGCCGCCGAAGAAAGAAGAGGTTGTTGTTACGGTGGTTACTCCAGTTACATTAGTGGTACCTGATATACCCAGTACGCCGAGAAGTACCCCTCCGTCGCCGCAGACGCCGCAACATGCAGCTCCCCCGCCGGAGATTATTGCAACAGCTTCACCTCCTGCAGTTCCTATTGTGGAACAGCAAACAAAGAGTGTGGTCAAACCAGGTGTGCTGAGATTTGGGCCTCAAGAAGACTTTCCTGTTGGTGCTTTTGCTGGGAACAAACCACCAGCGTCAAGTAAGTATTTCTCCATCAACTTTATATAGACTTACTGTACTTATATGAAATGTATATTCTTAATTTGTATAAACATCTATATTATATATTTATTTTTCTTCTTTTCAGGTGTGCCATTAACAACTTCTGGCAACATTTTGACCACAGTTCGGGCAGTAAACGTCGCCATAATTCCAAGTCAGCCTGCACAGCAGCCTGAGAACTCCATATCTGTGCAACCGTTCACCAATCAACTTACTGCCCAACTAAATGTTCCAGCCCAGCCTCCTATATCCCAGACGGTCCAGTTGCAGCAACAACTACAACAACCGCTACAACAAACCCAACAAATGCCGGCTCATCCACAACAGATACCTGCTTCACATCATCCCAACCAACACCCAGCACTGGCACATCAGAACCATGCGCAAGCTATGGTTCAACATGTTGGGCATGCGCAGCAACAACAACAGCAGCAGCAGCAACAACAGCAGCAGCAACAACAACAGCAGCAGCATGCTCAGCAAGCTCAAGTGCAGCATCAAGTACAAGTTCAACAACAAGCTCAGCAAGTGGCTCAACAAGTTGCTCAACAGGTTGCTCAGCAAGTTTCTCAACAGCAAGTGCAACAACAACAAGTGCAACAACAAGTGCAGCAGCAGCAACAACAACAACAACAACAACAACAACAACAACAACAACAGCAGCAGCAGCAACAACAACAGCAGCAACAACAGCAGCAGCAGCAACAACAACAACAACAACCGCACAGTTTAACTCCCCAATCCAAACTCCCTCAGTTCAAAGTGAAACCCACCGCTGCTCTTATGCCCGACGACAAAAAGGACCGAAACAAATCTCAAAATTACAAGAAAAAGAACAGGAAATCGCCTGCAGGTAGCCCACACCCGCCGCATCAACCAGAAACGCCTGTGTTCGGTTTGGACCAATCAGGGCGCGAAGAAGTACAAAGCCCCGCTTATTCAGATATAAGCGACGACGCGGCACCTGTGTTAGAATCTGAAGTGGGTGATAAGACGAAAATTATCACTGATAAAAAGACTGATCCCGGCCAAACAATGCCGCACTCAATGCCTCAATATGGGATGTATCCATTTTATGGTCAACCACCGTATTTGGTGCCGTCTGTACAGCAACAAGTACCTGATGGCAAATCCAAAGAGGTAGATAAAGTTGTGGATAAATCTATTGAAAAAGAAGTGAAGAAAGATGGGCCGGAATACCAACAACAAAAAATGTTGCAGCAACATTATTATTCATACGGGTATGTTCCAGGTTATGCGTATAACATGGAACCTTCATATGGAGCTGTATCAATGGTTCCAGAAGATAAATTAAAAGAGGAACGAATTAAAGAAAGCCCTAGTCCGGCGGAACATAATTCTAAACCTGTTGCACCAATACCTAATCCAATCCAGGTTCCAACTCCAGGAAAAGTAAAAACTGAGCCACCACTGAAAGAGAAGCACCAAAATGATAATCATCAAATACTTAAAGAGAGTATTGAGATGAAGAGTCAAATGAGTCCATATATGTACTCAAGACAGCCACAACAACAACAGCAACCGGCTCACTTAAATCACCATCATCATCAACAACAACAACATCAACAACAGCAACATCAACAACAACAGCAACAACGTGAAGAGGATATGCGTCGGTATTATCTCTATCCAGATCAACAACGGCGGAAAGAACAACAACAACAGGCTCAACAACAACAACAACAACAAGAAGCTCAGTCGCAGAAAAATTCTATGTCTAACAAAGTTTCCTCTCAAAGTTCCAGTGTTAAACACAAAGAGAAGAATTTGGACGATAAGAAAGAAAAGGAGGTGAAACAAGAGGGGGTCAAGCCTACGATGGAAACACAGGGACCTCCTCCTCCGCCTACCTCACAATACGCTTATATACACCCGAGTTACATGCAATCGCCGCATTATGGGACACTGCCTTTCGACCCTAACCACCCAATGTATAGAAGTATGCTCGTACCGGGTCCTTATAGTGGTAGCCCGTATCTGCATCCGCAGATTCCACGGTATCACGCTCCTGAGGACTTATCGCGACCACCGCAAGGACCTACCAAAGCACTAGACTTGTTGCAGCATCATGCGAATCAGTATTATACGTCGCATAAGATTCATGAGTTGCAAGAACGTGCTATGAAGTCCCCAACGCCTAAAACATCGGTGGCGAGTGCTAGTCCGTCTAGTGGTGCTAATCAGGGTCAACCACCGAACCAGCCCCCTGGGTCGGGGGGGCAAGGTGGCCCCCCAACTTCGCAAGCCCCTCAAACTGGGGGCAATACAACGGCAGCGGGTGGCAAACAGGCCCCGGGTGAGGGTAAAGATAGCCGGTCGCCGCCGCCACAAAGACATGTCCATACACACCATCATACGCATGTTGGACTGGGGTACCCACTGTACGCCCCTCCTTACGGAGGTAAGCCATTAGTGCGGCCTTGACAATAGCCCGCGGTGGCTTGCAGTGCGAGTTCTTGAGCCACGCGAAGACTCAGAGGAGCTTCACATAACCTCACTCAACTTTGTTCTTGTTAGGCCAAGAGTATCAGGGAATTGCATGCAGGTGATACAAAATAGAGATAATATACTATATTTTAAATAAATACACATGGAAACGAATGGACCTTTATTTTTTATTTTTTAGAAGACAATACAATGCCGATTGTGACATTGTATATTTATATTTTAAATAACGAAGCAAGATGAACGATCTTCGGTTAAGTGTGAACGGTCTGAAACACCGAATCTGCATTAGATTTTGATAAATATATGTATATACATATACGTATATGATTGTTTTGTACAATTGTAACGCAGCATGTAATTCCCTCGTCATCTTCAGTTAGTTGTTAGCTTTTGTTTTATAGAGCTAGTCTTAGTCTCGATCGAGGCGTTTACAGTACACCATATTGGTGATATACGGCCCACGAATTTCTGAATTCTCTCACAAGTTTAAATGAAAGTGAAGCGCGCATGTAATATTTTTTGGAATAGATGAGAAAATGGATATTTTAACTGTCTATAATGTGCATATTGTCAATATGTGTGCTGTAAAATATATAAATAACAATAATTATTAAACGGTTCAACTTCACTAGGTGTTGTAGAGAAGTCTGTGATATCTATGACTCTATCCATGTAATGAGCTGAGGTATTCTTTAATCATCCATTTTACGAGCTTTTATATGGTGTGTCTCAATCATCCACAATTTATTACGTATTGTGCGACTGATTTGTACATTTTAATATGTACTTACAAATATATATATATATACATTGGGCATACGGGTATAACCTGATGCCGTAAGTGTCTTAGAAAAAGTCCAAGCTACTGACTAAATAACACATTACATATTTCACGTTCGACGTGTGCAGTGCACAATAGGAAGAAACAGCCGACACTACTTTCATTCGTTTTCCTGTTTGTATCATTCTCTGCGTCAGTCATTCTGAACTTAGTCTTCCGCTAATTCAACTTTTTATTTATGAAATTTATAATGCAAATCATACATTATTGCTTTTCACCTATTTCCATGGTAACAAACACTATGATAATCACAACTGGTGGCCGTTTAACTTTAAATTATCAAATTTGTTAATTACTTAAAAATTATTCATTATTTATTAATAAGAGACATGAGCAATTGTAATATTTTCAAACAATTTTCTTTTATTTTCTCGGTGCTAAATACAAAGCTTAAAAAAAATGTTCTTTTAATAATAATTCATCATATTTAACATAAATACGTCAACAAATACAATATTTTATTCAACTGAGTACACATGTACAATATTTGTTGCTGTTATTTTTTATTAATCTAAATATACGCAGTAACTGGGTCATTAGTCTCGCAAAAATATAACTAACAAGCATGTCATTATAATATTTGTGGTCTTATTCTTTAGGATAAATATACGAATATTATTTCGTCTCTGTTTTTGTGTTATATTTTTAAGTAAGATAGACGCTAATTTTGAGCACAGTCAGTGGGCTAGATTTAAGATTCTTTTTGAGAGTCATATGTGAAGATTGCAGCGTTTCATTTATTGAAAAATTAGTTTGAAGACATTTTTGTGACCAGCTTTTGTTGATAAATCTGAATGTATCTTTTCAAAATAGTTCCAAAGTTTTCAAAAGTTCTATTCTCTAAGTAATATGATCGGTATCAGATCTAGTTGTGGTTATCATCTCATTTAGATTGTTGTCACAAATGGTGATTGTTGTAATACGCGCGTTGTTGTGTTAGTAGTGGGTGTTTGTATATCGTGGCTGTTACTTGGTTACAGCCGCGGTATTGGCGAGCCAGCAAGCGGCCGCGGTGACGGTCCTAAATCCGTATCCGCCGAAATGAACGGTCCCGGGTAGCCCGCCCACACCGGAAGTGCGTCACAAGTGTCGTAGTGCATTCCATAATCACTAGGAGTGTCTCCTTTGTCCTGACCTGACTGTATAGTGCACCATCGCTAGCATCAATATACGTTTATTTTTTAAAAGATTCGTTTACACACAATCATTTAACTACTAAATAACAAACCATTATAATCATTTAATATTATTTAGTTGTTTGTTTTATTATAATTTTGTTTTTGTTTATATTATTTTTAATTATTTTGTATAACTTAAAATAGAAATCATACCACGGCTATATCGCAATGCAAATTATTGTAAATGGTTAATTTTCAGTGTAAATAGTATAAAATCATAAATAGTAATTGTAGACTGATCGTATGAAATTGAAAAACTATACTTATGTGTATTTTTTAATGTAAAACTTTGTCATAAGTTTCAATTTTTTTAGAAATTGAATGTTAACTTAGCATGACTATATCATATTTTACTTTAAATAATTATTTTGTAAATCCGTTCCAGTTTTAGTGGGACGAGATGTATGAATAAAAAAAATTATAAATGAATTATTTACAATTTTTTTAGTGTAAAACGTTCTCTTCTGTACAGTGTATTATTTATTTTCGAAACAGAAAAATGTTTATTCTACAATAAAGTACCAGGTCAGAACGTATTGCACTAGACAAATTATACGGAGGCTATGTATCTATTTGCTTAAAAAAAAGTTATCGCCAATATGTTTTGTTAATACATTTCTGCTGTCGCCGATATTTCGTTGTATTTTTTACTATAATAGAAAATTCACCCTTTTATAAAACTTAAAATCCTTTAGTATTTTATTTATTTCGTATTTTATACATGACGAGACTGACTTGATTGTATAATAATGATCTAAGTCAAATAAACTTTTAAATTCTCTGTGGTAAAAATGATTTTGAAGTGTGTTATCTTTCTGTTTATTGTTATCCATATATATATATTATATATATAGATATATATATATATATATATATTATATAGATATATATATATATATATATATATATTATCTTATATATATATATATATATATTATATATATATTATATATATATATATATATATATATATATATATATAATATATATATATATATATATATATATATATATATATATATATATATATATATATATATATATATATATATATATATATATATATATATATATATATATATATATATATATATATATATATATATATATATATATATATATATATATATATAAAGTTACTTTCTGGATCATTCGCAGGTAAAGAACCCATCTTTAAAGAATAATGGTAAGTCAATATGAACACGTTTAAGTAAGCAGCATCCCAAGTATCACGAAATACATATGTTATTATATTATAAGGACTATTTCTAAGAATGATCGGAGAAAACATTGGTGGGGCTGTACTTCGACACTGATGGATAAGTAATAAACAATACCGAGATGTATAAATAATATACTCAAAATTGTTGTATATTTAGTAATAAATATTTCATTAAATTCCTCTTACTGACTGCAGGTAATAAATAATAGTGTGATCATCTATAAGAAGGCACCTCAATAAGGTACGTTTGATATTGCTATTATTTTTTCCCTATGAAGTGATAAGTAGGTCAATAAATTACATACGCCATAACTTTTATATACTCTATATGCAATTTTATAAGAGTGATTGAAGTAAACATTGGCTGTCCCTCGACACCGATGCCTAAGTTTTCAGCATTACCGAGGTGTGCAGATGATTTACTTAAACTGTATTGTTGTCTTTATAGTTATAAATTACATTAATTATTTTACCCCTTTATTGATTTTTAAAAATATTTTAACAATGTTTATTAACAAGTACCGTAGTTAAAATAATATTTATAAACAATATTGCCTATAACAATACTAATGCCACTCTTCATTGTCATAATAAAACAAGGTTGTACAACTTATTTGTAAACTAATTCAATATTTATTTATTTACAAATACACAATACCAATATATTATTTACATATAATTATTTATATATGACATATTTATTAAGAAAACCCATCAGGTACGTTTACTTCTAAGAAAAGTGATAGGAGCGCTCTTGTGTATTGGTGCGAGGTAGACCGATCTGCAGCCAATGTATATACTAAGTATAACAATTTGCAGTCGGTAATAGTAGTTTCAATATTGGAATAGTGACAGACTTTTAAAAAAATAGACGGGTTTAAACAGCGCGAATTTTATAAACTAAATTTTTTCTTCGTTTTATTTTTAAAAGGTCATTAAGATATATTAATATATAAAAAAATCATCATACGTGAAACAGAATTTAATAGGAATGAAGGGAAAACAAAAATTATTGCCAATTTTAAAAATTAAAACATAATATTTATTATTTGTATCCATCCTTACAGATAAGATAAGAATACAATTGGGAGATAACAAATGGTCGTTTATGTTTCCGCTGCATCTAGTGGTGAATTTCTCAAGTTCACACTATAAATACAAAGTATTAGGCCTAGTTCCTTTTAACTTTTTTTGCATAGATGGCGCCACCTTTCAGCTAGGTATA
>JADQWA010000055.1:129667-148448 GCA_018344505.1 Nebria ingens riversi | reverse complement strand
CATTTTGTTTTCACTTCCGGTCGGACATTATTTTTTTCACTTCCGGTGGAGCTGAGTGACGTCATGGAGGATGACGTTATAGGGAATTGACGTCATATAAGGATGACGTCATTGGGGAACTTTTTCTGACATTGACTTAGGTTAGGTTAGGTTAGGAGTGTGACCTCGAGGGAGGTTAAGAGCGTGACCTAGAGTGTGACCTCGAAGGAGGACAAGGGCGTGACCTTGAGTGTGACCTTGAGAGAGGTACAAGGTGTGGCCTTAGGGAAGGTCAATGGTGTGACCTTGGGTGATACCTTCAGAGAAATCAAAAGCGTGACCTTCAGTGTGACCTTGAAGGTGATCAAGGGTGTGACTTTGAAAAAGTTCAAGGGTTTGACCTTGCCCTTAGGTGTGACCTTGCTGGAGGTCAAGGGTGTCCCCTTGGGTGTGACCTTGAGGGAGGTCAAGGGTGTGCTCTTGAACTGTTTTAGCACCGGCTGATTCCCCCTACTTACTACAATAGAATCGAACATTTTAAATCTATAATACACACATTTTTTTAGAAATCAGATAATAAACTATTTTTACAATTTGATTGGACATAATGAATGAAAATACTATCCTGAAATTAAACATTTTAAATTTAATTTATATATTATCAAATCAAAATATACCAACTTCGTAAAAGAAAGTTTACGGTCAACACATGGCCGATGTTTAACAATGTAATCACAGGATAAATCACATATATTTTTTACTGGTGAAGGATATTCGAACATAAATTGACCGATTTTCATAACTAATAAATACTTGCATTGTTCCAAAAATTCTGTTCGGTCTATAATATTTAAAGTTTTCACTATCCGACCACAATGTAGGCGTTTCTTGAACGCACTTTTATCTAACTTATACTGCAGAGACGACATTTTGCATAACTATGTTGACACAACTTAGTAACTGTATGAAGTTATCCATTATTTTATTGGTACCTACAACTTGGGCCTTTTAACGCTTGTCAAATTTTATGTATTGTTTACACCTCTCAAATATTTAACATTCGTTGCAAATTGTCAAAGTGGTGCTATATACCAGTGTGTAGGAGCACAGAACTGACATTCGTTTTGACAAAATATAGAGGAAAAGTGTGTACCTTGGAGCACACAAATTACACCTTGCATATTTTATTTACTATTCAATATTAAGAAATCAAAGTCAAAGTATCATTAAATGTAGTTTATTTGCAAAGTAAAAAACAAATATTTCAATAACAAAATAAATTGATGTCCCAAGGTACATACGTTCAACGGAGGGACAATATAATTCTCTAGCATTCTTTAGCGCATGTTGAGTCATCAACTTCACCGCGAAAGTAATAATAAAAAATATGCAAATGTTAAATAAATATTTAAAATATAATCAGATCATAATTGAATCATAAAGTATCTTTAATCCATATTTTTATGTGTATATTTTCGAAATATATAATTATTTATTCAATATAAATTTCATTCGACCTCTTCATTAGACAGTATATTTTTCAAATATTTATACAATATATGATATATGGATGTCGATGATGTCTAGCAGATAAGAAGACATATTTTTCTTATTATTATTCTATTTAAATATAATACAATTTTGTATTTATTGTTACAATTTTAAAATATAGAAAGGGAAATAATATTTTGAATTTTGTCAGGGTCGAAGGTTGTTTAATTTAAAGTACAGAAACTGAGTTATGTTTGATTTTATTATTCAGCGATTAAAAGATTATACATTCCTTTTCTATACGATATCATAAACACTATTATGATTATTATATCGTAAAGAAAAAACGTACAATCTTTTAATCGCTGATTAATAAAATCAAGCATAACTCAGTTTCTGTTTTTTAAATTAAACAACCTTCGATCCTGACCTCAATGTCAGTTGGGTTCTTGCTTTTGGATCGCTTGCAACTCCATCTGTGTTCCCCGGAATCGTTTCGGTTGTTATCGGAAATGTGGCATTGTACGATATTAGGTTCTTCCGTACACTAGCTTGTAGCATCTTTAATTTGCAAAGGTCAATTCGCTCTTTCGGCAAAGTTGTCTTCTTCGCTATAATAATAATAATATAATAATATCTTGTAATAACATCCATTTCTTCAGTCGTTCAGGGGGCAATACGCCATCGTATGGCTTTTGCGTGACTTGTTGGCCCGGAATATCTTTAATAACGTAGCGATTGTTATCTAGGACGGAATGAACTAGGTAAGGACCAACAAATTTCGTTGCCATTTTTGAATTACGGTCGGTATGAGGGGAAGTTCGTTCTATCATTACATAATCTCCTTGTTTGTACTTACGGTGAATTCTTCTTTTATTATCATACCGCTCCTTGTTTTTCTCTTGACTCTTCTTTATGTTGTCAGCGATTAACTATCGTGCTTCGTCTCTTTGTTTTAGGTGTTCGGCTATTGTTAAGTTCTCTTCGTAAACTTGTTTCATAACGGTACCGAATCTGTAAGATAGTTTGTATCCAAATAAGAGTTCACTGGGTGATTTATTTGTTGATTTTTGAGTTGTAGCATTAATGGAAAGTTGTACCTTATCTAGGCACTCATACCATGCGTCTGGTGACGTCATCAACTAAAATAGCGGGCATTATGGTCTTGTTGTAGCGTTCAATCTGGCCGTTTCCTCTTGGCGTACGTACGGCTACAATAATTAGTTGTATGTCAGACCCCTTGCAAAATTCTTTGAATGAGTCACTTGTGAACGCAGTTCCACGGTCTGTAATAATTCTGTACGGGTTTCCAAAAATCTTGAACAGTTTCCGAAGAGCATTGATAACTTCTTCCTAATTCGTCGTTTTCGTTGGTTCTAAGAATATGAACTTCGTAAACGCATCTATGATTGTGTGACGAAGATCATCTAAAAGGACCCGCCACAGTACTTACACCATCTGGCAGAGGTAACTTGAACGAAGAGCACCGGACCCCATCAAGGTTAGCGAGTTCAAGGTTCTTTACTTAAGTTGAGCCAAGATTTTTCGGGAAAAGACACTGATAATTAAGTCCTCGCTGAGTCGAGATGTCTTTTTCTTAGTGAGAGTAAACGTGTTAGTTTCTTTTCTGCGCCTTCAAGTGCCTGGCTTCCAGCTACGCCTGCAATCCATCCGCAGTTTTCTTCCTGGGTGTACCGCTTTCCGCGTTGACCGTCCAGCCAACATCAAGTACGCCGTACTGCGGAATCGTGAGTTTCTTCTTTGACTGGGCCCGACACGTGGCAGACTCTGAAGAATAATTAAGGTTGTATCTCGAGTATTCTTTGATTTGTATTTTATCTGCGGGGACCATCTCGTTATTCTGGATCTCTTATAGATTCCACTGTACCTGGACGACCTCAGGTGCGGGGCTGAAATATGAGCTTGGTGTTCATTTTTATTGTGTTTCATTTGTTAATTGTTCCTTTGTTCCAGACCACATGTTGCAGTCTCGTTATTCTGTTCATTTAATTTATAATTTAGATTAAATATTTGTGCATACGGTGCAACTTGCCTTAGTTTTGATCAGCTTCACTGAGTTTATTTTCATTTAGTTTTTATCAGCTTCACTGAGCTATTTTCATTTAGTTCTGCGCGTCAGCTTCTCTGAGTTTATTTTCATTTTTTGTTTGCGTCAGGTTGTTTACCTGCGGTAACCCATTATCGTGAGTCATCGCGTTCTTTCTGCAGGATCGATCAGTTCATCGATCGACGATCATTTCTACTTGTCGTGAGTGCGCATAGCAATCGTCTCACCAAGCCGAGTTCATTGCCGAGACATGCGTAAGGGTCTAACTCTTTGCTTGGCGCTCGAGTTTACTCGTAAAGTTCCGGTAGCTTTCCATCGTTTGCCACTAGTCGGGCGCTGGACTGAAGGGGAGCGACGCACCTAACTGCATCGACGGCTATTGTTCTCCTGTTTCTTTTGTTTTAATTAGATATTCCCTATCATTATCTTCTGTATCAGTTATCAGTAACGTATTAATTTTTTTTTTTAAACGTATTTTATCAAGTTTGTTTGTAAATTCTTAATTTTTATTTCACATATACGTATATTACATTCGATCATTCGCAGTTCTACATATACAATCGCTTCTTAAGACTTATCTATGCCCGATCTTGAGCACCCCACTACGGTCGGACTTACCCACACCACCCCCTAAGCTAGCGGACCTTTCCCGTCTGTCAAAATATTCTTGGTGACAATTGCTAAAATGTATTTGTGGTCTTTAGAAGTTCTTTTTATGGTCCTAAATTATCTAAATGTAACGTCAACCAAGGTGTTGCGCCTTTATCGATACTGTGAAGAAACCCCTCATTTTTATTTGATTTTAGACATAAGATGCATCCAGACAAACATTTTCTTACATACTTTCTTATATTTCTAAAATAATACATACTTCGAAGTTCATCTAGCGTCTTTTCGGTGCCTAAGGTGCAATTTTCTCGTGCATCTTCAGTACTATGTCACGTCGAAGTTGTCGTGGTACTACCAAAAGTGCTGTGTTGTTTCTTCGTTTCATCAGCTTGTCATTCATTATTTCGTAATCATTAAATTTGTCATGATTCGTTAGAATCTTATTCTTCATGTCTACTATTTCTGGATCTTGGTTTTGTGCAATAAGAATGTCTTCATTCATTTGACTATTTTCCTCTACTTCTTCTATAACATTTATTGGAATTTGACGACTTCAACTATCTACATGCATCATTTTCTTGCCGCTCCGGTGCTGAACTTGAAAATCAAAGTTTCGTAGTAGTAAACTCCATCTGAGAATTTTAGGACATTGATCTTTCTTTCGGAGTGTCTATGCTAGAGCATTACAAAGAGTAAAAGGTTTTCCTAATAAGTAAATCCTAAACTTATCTAACGCTTTTACGACTGCTAAAAGCTCTTGTTCGAAGCTGTGCAATTTTGATTCGAATTCTGAGGCTTTAATATTCGAATAGTACACAGGATGGAAGTTAGCATCGTGCTTCTGCATTATTAATGATCCGAATCCTTCTGAGCTTGCATCTGTATGCAGTTCAGTTTCTTTATTGGGGTCAAACAATTTTAGTACTGGTTAATTCGTTAACCTGTCTTTCAGTCTGTCTATAGCACTGGGCTGTTCTTTTTTAATGTCAAATTTAACGTCTTTACGTAGTAAGTCACTCAATAGTTTCGCAATAGTAGCGTAATCACGAACAAATTTTCGGAAATATCCGGTGAGCCCGAGAAATCTTCTTAGTTATCTTATGTTTGTCGGAATTGTGAATTTCGTAATGACCTTTGTCTTCACTAAACCTGGTTTTATCGTATTATGACTAATCCTGTATCCTAAATAGTCTAGCTCTGTATAGAAAAATCGACATTTAACAAGCCTTAGATTTAAACCATATGTGATCATTAGCCGTAGAACTTCTGTGATAATTTCAACGTTTTGATTTACGCTTTCTGTCGCAACTAGTATGTCGTCCATATATATTTGAATTTTATCCTCGCGAATCAGTTCGTGAAAAATCCGACTAACATAGCGCATAAATACTGCTGCAGCATTAACTGAACCAAACGGCATTCTAAGAAACTCGTATTGGCCATTCTGGATTACAAAAGCCGTATACTTTATTGAGTCTGGATCCTACCTTTACATGATAGAATCCGTTCTTCAAATCTAGTGTAGTGAAGTATTTTGTTTGGCTTAAGTTGCTCATTAAGTCGTCTATATGTGGCAATGGAAACTTATCTTTAACGATTTCGTTATTGATAGTTCGATAATCTACGCATAGCCTGCTTTCTCCGTTTTTCTTTTTAACAAGTACAACGGGACTCGCGTATTCAGATTTACTTGGCCTAATCACATTTTTGTCTAGTAACTCGTCAACCATTTTGTCTACGATTGCGCGTTCATGATATGATAGTCGTCTCGGTGACGAACTAATGGGTATATTAGATATTAACACGATTGTCATACGCAAATCGTCATCTTCAATTTCTACCGGGTTATTATTTTTTTTTTATGTAATCATTGATTAGTTCTATTAATTGTGCTCTTGATTTAAGCGGAATTGTGGTATTTACGTCATTTTGATCTATATTAATTTGCATAATGTCATGTCGCTGCTGTTCGTTTTAGGAATGTTATTTTGTCTTTTTGAACAGACCAATCTATCGTATCTAGGAATTGTTGTCCAAGGATGATAGGAAGTATTGATAGTATTCACGGGGACTATTATTGAATCAATTTCAAAATTTACATCATCAGTGCATACATACATACATACATAACTTAATGTCTATTCTCAACATCTGGGGTGGCAGAAAACCCTTTACATTCACATCTTCACAATCTTTCGCCATTCTATTCTATCCTTACACACTTGTTTCGCTTCATTCAGATTCATCAGATTCTTCATACATGCTCTTCTATTTCGCTTGCTCACAACATTCCTTTCGCGCAACTCATTCTCAATCATATTCATCCACTTATTCCGAGGACGACTCCGCATTCTCACACCATTCGTCTCGTCCACGTAAATCTTTTTTGTTAATCTTTCATTCGACATTCTTTCAACATGACCATACCACCTCATTTGACTCTCACCTATTCTACGTACGACATTTTTAACAATATCGCGCTACTCGTACACCCACGTATTGCTCTTTCTGTCTATCTTAGATACACCAAAGCTACCTCATAAATGTTCGCGTTAAGTTTCGCGCTTCTATCACAAAAGACTTTACTGTTGTTCAATCCAACTAAAACGGTGTTTGTCTTGTCTACTACTAGATTGTCAACGTGATTGTCAGTAATTATATTTATTTACTTCCAGTGTCAATTAATGCAGTTAATATTTGGTCATCAATTTTTACTTGTTTAATTAATTTTGAAAGTAAATCAACAACTTGAAGGGGTTTTATCGAACCTTGTAGATATCTTTGATCAAATTTTGCTTTCGCACTTACCGTTTTATCAGTAACTGATCCCGGACAATTTCTCGCGATGTGACCTGGTTGCTTACATTTGTAACACGTGAACATTGCATTTATTGAAGGTGTAGGACTATCGCTGGTGTTGTTATTTTTGGATGAATAACATTGTTCAGCCGTATGTCCTGGTTTGTTGCATTTCGCGCAGCTTATCCCAGTACGTTTTGAGTTGTCCCTATATTTATCGTAATTTATTTCAGATGATATCAGCTTCATGTTCTGAAACAAACTTTTCAATGATTTGTGTTGAGCGCATATCATTTGCGTTCGTAAGGTGAAGTTATCTATGCCCTTAATTACATGCGCGACAATTTCTGATTCTGAAAGTTTAGCCTTGTGGGAAAGGCGTACTTTAACGTGGTAATAGTCTTCGAAACGTTCGCCACGCTTCCATTTGCGCGATCTTATTTTGTCCATCAAAGACGCAGTGTCTTCGTATTTGAGAAACATGTCAATTGCTTCTAACTTAATATCTAGCCATGTCATACTACAAATATCGGGGTTTGAATGATACCACTTTTTTGCATTGGCAACAAATTTATTAGTCGCTCACAGCTTTGTTACAACATCTGTTAGTGAATATAATAATTGTATATCGTCAACACTTTTTAGCCAAATCTCTATATCATCGGATTCGTTTCGGCCACCGAATTCGGGTATTTATAGCGATATTTCGGAATAGGGTATTGAAAGTGTACTCACATTTCGGTTTACATTTCTTTCTGTATCTCGTTTTCTCATTTCTTCCAACTCTCTATTTTTGGGTTAAATCATTTGGAGCATTGTCGTTATATGGGTCATCATCTGCTACATTTGTTCTTGAACATTATTTGGTTCTACTGCGTTTTCTTCATCCGCCATTTTTCTTCTTTCTTTAGTACGTCAAAGAATGAAAAAAAAAGGAACGTTATTATATGGACCTAGAGATCAAAATCGTTTTGACACAGTACGTTGGTCAACACGCATTTAGTCCGCCATATTAACGATACGACTCTGTTCGTAACCGATCTTAGGTATATTTTTTTTCTTAATTCAGCTTCCTCTCGCGTTACTGACTCTATTTTAATCCCACTTCTAAAACTGCCAGGGTCGAAGGTTGTTTAATTTAAAGAACAGAAACTGAGTTGTTTCATTTTATTAATCAGCGATTAAAAGATTACACGTTTCTTTTCTTTACGATATAATAATCATAATAATGTTTCTGTTGTTCTGCTCCTTTTGTTTTTCTGGTTGGTAGGATCAGTGGCGTCAGGATTCCAGTGGCGTAGTTGCTTACAATTTAAATAAAATTCAGTTTTTCAGTGCAGTGACGACAAGAACCCCAGTGGCACTAAAACGGCATCACTCGGTGACCATTGAGGCCTCAATATTGGAGCCAGCCCCGCCTACGGTACCCGTCCGTATCCCCCTGACGGAACTTCGCCTCCTATGGTGGTCGAAGAACGTCCGGTACCATTGCCGAGTTTTTGTAGAGGAGAAGTTAACGCTATGGCTCAACATTCCCAAAGACTCGAAGTTAGTTTAAGTTACTGTTATAGTTAAGTTATTATTTTGTACACGGATTATTATTTAGTTTTTCCGTTTTTTGGTGTTAATTATAAGAAAAGAAAAATATTTAGAAAGAAAAAATATTGCGGAAATGATTTTTTTTTGTAAGAAAGAGGGAGGTGTGACAAAGTCCAATAACAGGAAAAATGTGAAGCTTAGCCACGAGCTAGCTGCGTGCTAGCCAAGCTTTCTCCACCCAACCGATAGCGCACAGATCCTTTTGTCCCCACGCACACTTCCACTCCTGAGGAGGCATAAAGCCACTGCCCGTCTGAGCGGAGGCCAGACTAGAATTTACATGGGCTAGTATTGAGACTAGGACTGCCACTGTACCTGGACTAGTCTCACTACTAGAACTGCGACTGAACTGGTAGCCCCGACGTTAAGTATTACGGGTTGTGAACTCCGTACCTGTCTCTGATACCTCCGGAACCGTTCCTCCGTATCCCGTTAATCAACTAGTGTGACGAGCTGTGAACCGTACCTGTCTCTGAACACTAGCCGGGTTTGTAGCAATCTGACCGACGTAAGTATCGGAGGTTGTGAACTCCGTACCTGACTTTGATACCTCCGAAACAAATCCACCATATCCCGCTACCCCACTAGTGTGATGAGCTGCGAACCGTACCTGTCTCTGAACGCTAGCAGGTTTAGCATCGTTCCGACCCATGCTCAAGCTGTGAACCGTACTGGACTTGGCATCGGGGCAAACGACACTCCGATTCGATTGTATTGTTCTTTTATTTAAACATTCAGCTATTTTTATTTAAACATTAATTTTGCTTTTTACACCTTTAACTTTAATTATTCGTTAGCGTAAGTTTTGTGCTTAGAACTTGGGTGTTTAACAATAAAAACAATCTATTATATTCTACGTAATTTGACTATTCTTTTATAAGACCCTTGGATACCATATATCTCCACCGAGTTATCCGACCTGAGAACTCAACGTAAATAGACTTACGTTGAGTGATCTGAACATTGGCACAAAACACAAAAAAATCTAGCGTCACAACACATATACCACACACACACACATACCACAAACACACACACACATCACAAACACACACAATACATACATACACACACATACCACATACACACCACACACACACGCGCGCACACGCACACCCACACGCACACACACGCAGACGGCATTTCACAAATAGTCAGACTCAATTCAGGGAAGACCAAAAGGTGTATTTCCGTTAAAATCTCGAGATGTTTACAATACGTACTTACTTATTACTTCGTAAGAGAGAGTAAAAACTAGAGTAAAAGATTGTTTGGAATAAATAAAATAGTTATTTGTAAATTATTATTTCATTTTATTACTGACAATTATTTGAGATTTATGTAACATGAACACTGTTGAATAAATTTACGATGATCATATATATAGAACTTATTTGCACAAAGTATTACGATTATAATATTACAATATATACGACAATTAGAATTAATGGATATAATGATTTGTTCATACTATTGATAAATTTTAATAAAAATCACATAACTGCTTTATTGCTTACCACCATCATATTATTCTGCATGCACGAATTGGATTTTATTATAAATTTTCATTCTCAAAGAGAATATGTTTTCTTTTCATGAATCACAAACTACACATGTATGAATAATATCATGGTAACTATATCACATCAACACTTATATATCCAACAAGTCAGGGGTTCGACAGGGTTCGTCAATTTTCAAAATGATTATTGTTAATATAACAAATTAAAGCTGAACAATAACAATACGTAATTTTGATAATAACCAATACACAACAAAGCAATCGCTTATTTATTAATGTTAACGTAAGACGTGGTAAGTTTACATAATTTTTTTTATCTATTATCACTTACCGCATAAGTTATACCAATGCAATTTTTATTAATAAAATCGGCATTGAAATGAATGGTGCAAAATTCAAAATATTTATTAATTATTTTCTGATGTAAATTAAAAAATTTTGAAACATTATTTGCATAACATATTAGGCGGTTTCCTACACCTAAAATTATAACACTAATGCCTGTTTGCACCATTACAAGTTTAAACTTAATCTACATTTAAAAATGTAGCATGTTGCACAGTTGAAATTATTGTATACCTAAACTGTACAATCAAAACATTTTTCCATGGATTCCTAGGGACTTTCTAAGTTTTAAGTTTGATTTATAACTTCGCTCGTAATTGTAACTATCATTTGTTGTTATTTATACTTTTTTGAAGTTTGTGATACACATTCTTATTTAAATTAATAAAGAAATATATTTAAAATGGAGAAGGAAGGTGATTACAAATATTCAAAAATTATAAAAAATATCGAAAATATTTTTTTTTAACAACAGTACAAGTAGAATTTTATACTTCGTAAACAGATTACTGAAAAAAGGTTACGGACATTAAATCTTCCAAATCATTTTTATCATTAACTTAAACGACAAAATTATAATTATGCTACTCAAAATATATTTTACGATCATTAAACAAAGCAATTCTGACAGATCAAATTCAAAATTCACAAACTTTAGGTTATATTATGATTAAACCGCAGAGATACTACCGCTTAGATTAAACCAATTTTTATAATATTTAATCTCAGCTTAACAGGCTGTGCAACAGATCGAAAACTGTTAATCCACGCTTTAACCTTAAACTTCAATGGTGCAAACGGGCATAAGTACAGCAATGTTTGTTTTTATGAAAATTATCATTTGATAATTGATCAGAGTGAAATTCCAATTTGATACAAATTCGAACTTTTATCAAAAAAAATTAAACAAACTTACCAATATACATTTTTATACATATATATATATATATATATATATATATATATATATATATATATATATATATATATATATACATATAAATATATATATATATATATATATATATATATATATATATATATATATATAACATATATATATATATATATATATATATATATATATATATATATATATATATATATATATATACATATATATATATATATATATATATATATATATATATATATATATATATATATATATATATATATCTATATCATTCTACAAACATAGTATTATTAACAATAGATGCTGCAGTATTTTTGTTAACAATATATAAATAAACAATTATAAATTTACAACAAATCAGAGTAATGCATTTTGTTTTGAAAATCAACAAAAATAAGAATTAGAACAGAAGAAAAATAGAATATTTACAGTGAATCCCTTGTAAGAAGCACACTAAATTATTTGTTTCACAGTCTGTTACCTTCGCGAAACTTGATGAAATCAAGCTACCTATTATTTTGTACGTAAATCAGTATATTCGTTTTCAAAAACCTATTCGTTTTCAAGCCTCTGGCGTTATTAACGTGGTGATTTATCGTTCGATCGATTTATTGAAGATGTGTGATGATGATATACAATAATAAAAACCCTATATTAATAGCCCTTAAATGATATGCCCATATCCACAAAATAGCATAACACAATGGCCTCTCAATAATGAGATATTTGGTTATATATATATATATATATATATATATATATATATATATATATATATATATATATATATTCTTCATTTAAATAAATCTAGTTACAAATGTTGTTTCGTGTCCAGTTAAATATTACTATTGTTACAATTTAGTTTGGATTAGGTATCTTGTTTCAATGCAATTTTATGTATTATAATCATAAATAGCCAAGATGATTGTTTTCAGTAACATTGCATTATATAATATTTCTGATAAAAATAATAAATCTATGTTGTATTTGAACTTCCATAAAGTTATCTTTTAACGGCAATTATATACTTATTTTTACAAATTTTCTCGACAGACAATAGCTACGTTTCCGATGGATTGAAATAACATTATAATACCTACAGAAACATATTATTTTAACACGTATTTTGCATATTTTTATTTTTATGGAAAGTTGCATAAGGGAGTCCTTTATGAATAATAATTAATAATGTGCACGATTCGCGTACGAATGAAATTTCTTGAAATTCCGTAACATATAAATAAGAACATTCTGCTGCGAAATGAAGTTTGAACAACTAAGCAAATTAGTCAATAGGTAATTTGTTTGAACTGCACTATAACATACCACCGATATAAATATAAGCTATTTATCAAATACAAAACAGCAAAATTTATAAAACAGATGCGTGACTAGCGTAGGATTAGTATATAATTGCATATTTTGTTGTTGCTTAGCTATTTATCAATTTAAAAGAATAATCTAACAAAAGGAAAAAATATTTGATCATATTATAACTTCATTCCGCAGAATCATGCAATTATTGTTCACTTGTTATTTACCAAGCAATACTGCATGAAACAAAATCAATTCTGCTATATAAATAGATCACTATTGTAAAATGCGACAGATTTACGGACGAATACATAGAAAAAATTTGTTATGTTTAACCTTCAAGGGAAAACATTCTTAAAATATGATCTCTGCCGTATAATTCTGTGATCTATACCAAGATTTACGACCAAAACTTCATAATAAGATCAAATTTTGAGAATAATCACTTTAGGTTTTAGTACGCCGAAAAAAATGTGTACATATATTTTCGATATATTGTTTCTATATTAATTCGTTATTTATATTTAAGATTATGTTTCGACGCACTACCAGCCTCGTTATAAAGAATATGTTTTGAATGCGCATTGATTAATAATAAGACATTAAAGATTATAATTATTGGATCATTTATACATTTATTATTTTAATTATGAATGAAAAATAAACACTGAATAAACGACGAATCACTGGCTAGGTAATCAACCAATTTGTACAAATGAATGATTTAAAAAACTGGGATTTAAAAATATTTTCAACAATCGATCCATAATTTGAACAATATTTATTGCAATAATAGAATCAAGTTGTAAACGTGTATGCTAATAAAGCTATATATAAAAATCAATAAAATTTTAATTCAACATAACATGAAAAAAACAAACAAAAATAAACCAATTTATTTATGGCATAGTCAATCAATTAAAAAAAAAAGAATTATTTACATGTACCATGTACAAACGTTACTAGACTATAATATATACATTATTAATAATATTTATTACTCTTAATGGATTGTACGAAAATAATATATATTTCTTGAAGTTATATATTGCACCGAAGAAAATATTATTAATTTAAAAAAAAAACTTTAATCAAATGGAAATTAAAAAGTGGACTAGAATACTAGTGTGGTTAAACATAACATGTTTTGTCATTATTTCTATAAATAATATAATAAATGGATTATGTTACTCGTTAAATAATTATGAATGATCATGAAGATGATTATGATTGAATGGGAGGCGTTATCGTTTTACATCCGCATGTTTGGCAATAGTTGGATATTATCCTTTTTAAATTTAAACTCTGCTAATTGTAATAAATCTAAAAATACTAGGACAGCTACCTTATTTATTCTACGTTTGATTGCCTACAATTCACAAACAGAGGAAGAGCAACATCATAATATTATGAGATGGGTGTTTTGTTGGATAGGTTTGTTTTCTTCGTTTTATTTCGTTGCGGCTCATGCATAACATCCATTGCTCGTTGTTATAGTCGATAAAGTAGCACGCTGTTTTTTTTTGTATTGTGTATGTGTTGTACTAGTTCAGGCGCCAGCAAATCCGTACACTTCAAGCACCCGGATTTCGAAATCCCCGCTCGGACATAACGGTGGATTGTTGAATGTTTGACAGCGATCTGTCTTGCCATACCTGATATTTTCGTCCATCCATACTGCTTGACCCTCACTAAACAAAAATTGCAATACATTTTATATTATATTAAAGTATAGAAAAATAATTAAAAAATATGTATTAATAAATAAAACAAATTGGTACACAAACTGATTGACATTATTCGAACTTACCCTCCACCTATTGTGATCATTTTCGAATCAGCTGCCATGAACAATTCAGATCCGTGGCCTAAATGTTTATCTCCGTCCATTCCGACCCATGGGTATTTGGCGCGTTCCGGAAATAGCGAGAATAGGAATGTCTCTCCAGTACCAAAATATGCCTGTCGCTGACCACGGTCATCTTTCAAATTTCTCTCATACCAACGAGAGGAGCAATAGGCCCCAAATACCTAAATGCAAAATTACATTTTATTATTCCAGTTTGATATTGTAAAAAATATACATATTATAGGTGAGAGCCATATGGGTCATATTGAAACAATGTCGAATAAAACCTTTTGAGGTTTCAAAAAATCGATTGTCTTTTCTTTGCATTTTTTGATAGTTTAACATCTCAAGAATCATTAACCTAAAAATCAAATAATTTTCGAATATATACGATGATCAAATCAATTGTCGGACCCTCGTCACATACATAAGTTTAATCTTGTTCCAAATCTTTAAACGTGTTTTTTTTCGTAACCATGTTTATAAAATCGTTACCAAAGATATCTCAGAGCCAAATAAAGCAACCACTTTGAAATTTTACAAGCCTTATCTTGATCCATTTACCGAGTATTTGACGGAATATTTTTAAAAAATATCAATTTTTAACATAGTATTTTTGTATTTGAAAGTCGAATTTTTTACCCAAAAATCAACTGTTTTTTTCCAAAGACCGCCATTTGGTCCAGAATGAATATTTTAAAAAAAAGTTCGTCAAACACCAGATAGTAATCATACTTCAAAGATCTTTTATCGTTTTTATTTTAGGTGAACGTGGAAAGAGAAATCCCGCAAAGCCGTTTCGTCTTGCAGCGTTTCCGATCACGGACCATAACTCTGACATTTGTTGACAAAATATGAATATAAAATCGTGAAACTAGTTGTGTTCTTTCGCCACCAAAAAACCCCGGAGTAATATCAATTTTAGTCTCGCCAAACAAAAAATCATGAAAGTGGATTATTTTTAGGCCTCAAAAGGTTTATGCCCCCTTAACGCAACATCTGGACTTTCTTATACGTGTAACAAACCTAGCTATTCGAATTACTGAGCTACAAAAGAGGGTCAACTAGCTCAGAATTACTGAGCTAGCGAATTTACTTAAGTCGGTCAACATACATACTCGGCGATATGTTGCGACTTCATGGTTTATTTACTTTGCTGGCGAATGGATTTTTGCTACGAACTGAGTATATAACATGACTGTCGTGTGGCAGTCGAGGTCTCGGGCTCAGCTCGGCCTCGGTCTCAGTTCGAGTTGCGGTTTAGTACGTAGTATTTGTTAACGTTTAAACCTTGTAGTATTTTACTATTTCTTTGCTATTCGAACAAATTTGTAATTTGTTTCGTTATTCTTTACTTTTTGTTATTAAATTATTATTTTATTAAAACATCGATCTGAATTGCGTACTATCCCGATCCCGAATCACCAGTTTGTTTAAGCAAGTTCCACCAGGCCACAACATCCAGGTGAGTATAAAGAAGATATCGCTCCAACGCCATATAGCCGAGGGGAAACAACGCGCGCAGTAGTCTGAACGCCGCGTTTGTTACATACGTATTAGGCATATATTGTTTAGAGAGAGAGGGGCTATTAATATAAGCCTAATACGTATAAGATAGGGAAGATATTTACATATAAAATATTTAAATTTCAAGATAATATTTTGATTCATTAGGTTATATTAGAAATTATTATGACCAGACTTTTTTTTTTTCTAAATTATAAATTCTAACGTAATGAATTTTCTTAAAATATAAAAATGTTATATTTAAATATATTTCCTATCTAAACAATATGTACCTACTACATATAAGAAAGTAAAGTGCAAGACACTGCACATGTTTTAATCTTTAACAGCCGAATGCTCGAAAAAGGTTTAGTTATTATCAATATTAGTATTAGCTAATACCA
The DNA here is from genome assembly GCA_018344505.1 of Nebria ingens riversi. Taxonomy (NCBI): domain Eukaryota; kingdom Metazoa; phylum Arthropoda; class Insecta; order Coleoptera; family Carabidae; genus Nebria; species Nebria ingens. The sequence goes on along the minus strand of JADQWA010000055.1, from coordinate 132,047 downwards.
ACGTAATACGGTATTAAAATTTGGCCTAATACAAATCTGGAAACAAAAACAGTATTAGAATAGGTCAGCACTAGTTTAATACCATATTATATTAAAGTGACGGCTGAAATGACGAATAAACGTCAACGTAAATCTAATATTACCGCAAACGAAATAGATGTGCTCACAATCGAAATAGAATGAGTAATAATGTTTTATTTGGAATACGGCTTTATTCTAACATGAACGAACCCCTGAAATAAGTTTCAATTTAAATTTAGCGCTATTATTTGCATGCGTTCGAAATTCTATTAGGAGCACTGAAATATATAATAACTGAAAGGGGCACTTCCAGACCAACCCATGAATGTAAAACGAGCCGAGATAGTATGATTTAGGAGGGTATACGTTTCTCTTTCCCACAATTCTGCGCATGCACATTAGTGACGAAGCCACGTTATGTACAGTATCGTTAGAAAGTGTTAGAAGTGCAGAGAATATGAAATATATTTGCTTAGCTTAGGCTTAGATGGTTATTGAGAAAAATAAAATGGTGAAGCATTGCTGCGTGGAATTCCTACGTTAACAAATCACCTATTTAATGAGCTAAACAGTCAATGATATATAGTATTTATAACTACTGTTTTACTTGCCAAGCGGACTGTACCGACAGAGAGTATTACGAGATTGGTATTAAATATTTTTGAGAATAGAATTAACTGGACACTTATACCGATATTAGCGCTAATTTTTATTATATTATATTTTGAATATCTTACTGACCATAAAGATAACTTCCCATGCCTACGTTGCCATGACAACATAAACAAGACATTTAAAAATTTAAATAGTAATTTTCTTGTAATCGGTAACATTTTTGAATAAATTTGTATGACAAAGGTTGTGCATAATATTAATATCTTTCATATTGTATACTAGTATATTTTCTGTAAGTGTAGCCGTTTTGGAGATATTGCAGAATTTCTAAAAATGACTAGAATTCCAGTTTGGATATGCTTTTCAAAATAGATTTTCTTCCGAGCCATATACAAGTTTTAAGTTTTATGCTTATAACATTGGCCATTTTTGAAGTAGAGCGTTGACACACACACATGCATATATACACGCGTTCACACACACGGAATTCTGAAAATAGTCAGACTCCACTCAGGGAAGGTCAAAAGATGTATTTTCGTTAAAATCTCGAGTTCAAACATTTTCATGATTACAATACTTGTTGAATTTTGTAAGCCTTTACTATGTGAAACTCCATTGTAATTTAAGACCAAGGTTTAAAAATACACAGTATTTAGTTTCACTAATTTAACATTTATTGACGACTAGTTTCACCGACAAAGTGGCATCTTCATTTCTTAACTCTAAACTAAACTTAAACATCGATGCTGTTTATATTTACTTAAAACTAGAACTGTGGGGGGTGGTTTGTCCCCAGTTCAATGAGCGGTGATCTGTAAAGGTCTACTTGTTCGTTCAAGCATGTTTCTGTTTTATTATTATTGCACTTAATTATTTCTAATGATTCTAGAGTTGTCAACTTTTGTCCTTTTTCTTGTAAATGTAGCACTATTGGTTTATTGGTTTCCGTTAGTTTATGTCCAGATGTGATGAGATGGTTTGCAAACGTTGAATCCGATTTGTTTAATTTGTATGATCTTAGATGTTCCTTGTATCTGATTTTAAAAGTACGTCCTGTTTGTCCTATATATACACCCTCACACTTTAGTTTATAGATGCCAGATTTGTTCATGATGTCTGGTTTTTCTTTTTTGTTACACAAAGTTTTTCCTAAATTGTTACAGGTTTTAAACCCTACTTCAGTTCTATTATATGTTATGTGTTCACCAATAGTGTAAGTAATTTTGCCAAAATAAGATAGTGAGATATAATTGGCCGGTTCTTTGTTATTTATTTTCGGATATATGAGTGTATTTAGATGTTCATTGTGGTGTTTATTTATTATATTGGCTATTATCTTCGTATTGTACCCATTGTTTCTAGCAATTTGATGTATACTATCTAACTCTTTATTATATACCTGTTCATTTAGTTGTATGTTTACTAATCTATTTGCCATGGCAAAAAGACTGTTAAACGATTTATAAGAATTTTGTATTTCATTCTAAGAAAATATTAATAATAAAAAAAAAATTGTTATATCAATATATTTTAATAAAAAATGTAGTACGCAACATTGTGCCGTAGCGGTAATGTTCCGATCCCTTCCCTCCCCGATTAGTCGATCATGGTTCTACACTCCTACTAGAATTGTATGCGGATAGAACTTTTTTTACAGCCTGTACGAAAATCAATGGACGCTATACGTTCACTGCTCTTCTGTGTATATTAGCACAGACTCACTACACAGACGTATAACCTAATG
>JADQWA010000055.1:105949-129567 GCA_018344505.1 Nebria ingens riversi | reverse complement strand
TTAATACTAGATCAAAATAAATGAGATCTTTACCAGACATTTTTTATGCAAATACACACCGAATATATATATTTTTTTTCATTTGCAAGGCACGATGTTTTTCTAAACGAGCTTGATGCCAAACACAAGCGCTATACTAAAACCAAAGATTATAATTTTTTTTAAAGCAAATCTGAACATAGATTGAGATGCACAGAAACAATATGCAGACCAAAAAACATATCATCCAAAATAGTCACCGCAACTGATAATCTGGAAATATTGTGCAATTAACTAACAAACTAAGATCTTTAATTGTACAGACAGAAGATGAAAAACAATATAGAAGAAACAGATCCCGCATAAAGCAAACGGAAGCCAGCATTCCAAATGCTAAAGAAATAGCAGTAGTTCCTAATTAATCTATATCTCCAGAGGAAAGCGAAAATCTAGGACGAACAACAGAAAATCAAACAGTCACAACAAAGCCAAATTCACAACCAGAATCAGCGATCTCCATCCACAACAGAATCAGCCGCCTGGTAAAACCAGTTGTGATACTTAATTTGCAAACTTAAAAATATGTAACACTAGAAACTAAAATTAGGGTAGACGTAACAATACCAGTAACGACATCTGTAATGTAGCGCACAAAATGTATCATTATCAAGTGGCACAATAAACACCATGGTTGACAACTAGACACGAGTTATTTATTTATTGTAGATATCGTGGCAGGGACGTCGTAAGATTAAGTGGATAAATTTGATTTAAATTGCGTTGTGAGAAATAAAAGTTATGAGCAAGCGGAATTCGTAAAGGGATTTAAGAAAACGCCGCGTATTTGGAACTAAATTTACCGTCCAGGGTCACCATATTGTTTCTTTACTTGTGACATTTACATACATACACATATACATAACAACATGCCTATTCCCATAATATGGGGTGGAAGAAAACCCTTTACATTCATTCACATCTTAACAATCTTTCGCTATTCAACTCTATTCTAACCACTTTCTTTCGCTTAATTCAAATTTATTAAATTCTCCATACATGCTCTTCTATTTCGCTTGTTCACAACTTATATTTCTCGCAACTCATTCTCAACCATATTTATCCCCTTATTCCGTGGACGACCTCGCATTCTCACGCTATTCATCTCGCCTACGTAAATGTGTGTACACGTGTTTGTGTGCGTATGTTCATGCGTGTGCACGGGCGTGTGTGGGTGTGTGCGCATGTATGCGTGTGTGTCAGTATGTATGTGTTTATGTATGCGCACCCACCCACATACGCGCAAGCACACACACACACGCGCGCGTATAAACGTGTTGCTTACCTCGTTGTTGCAAGTCTTGATCATTAATAAAGTGGGTTCATGCTGTTCAACTCTTACATAGAACGTGGTAAGTGAACAACCGTGCTCCTCTGTAGTGTACAACAAAATCGGTTGGTACATGGTGATTCGTACAGGCAACCAAGACCAGAGGGTCAGCAACTAGAAAAACATAGCACGCATTAAACGCTATTCAATTAATTTAACCAGACATAGTGTACGATCAAAGCAAAATTATTAAAATAGATTATTCAAACTTTTGACTGTTCACAATAATTTTGAAACTACTAATATAGTTTTTACTTTCTTATACGAAGTAATAAATAAATATTGTAATTACGAAAAAAAAAATCTCGAGATTTTAACGGCAATATACCTTTTGATCTTCCCTTAATCGAGTTTGACTATATTTGGAGTGTGTGTGTGTGCGAGTGTGTGTGTGTGTGTGTGCGAGTGTATGAGCTTGTGTGCGTGTGTGCATGTATGTGTATGTGTATGTGTATGTGTATGTGTATGTGTATGTGTATGTGTGTATGTGTATGTGTATGTGTATGTGTATGTGTATGTGTATGTGTATGTGTATGTGTATGTGATTGTGAGTATGTGTATATCTGTATGTGTGTGTGCATGTGTGTGTGTGTGTGTGTGTATGTGAGTGATCTACAGCCTACACTGTTGAAGGTAAAATTATGAAACTTTAAACTTAAGATTTGTATATGCCTGAGAAGAAAACTTCCTAGTTTTGAAGAGCATATACAAATCGGAAGTGCATGTTTACTTGAGTCACTTTTTGCATATCTTCGAAACGGCTGCACTTGCAGTAAAATAGTTATAATGAAAGCTAAAGATATTAATATTTTGAACAACTTTTGTTTGAAACATTTCTTCAAAAAGTGTACCAGTTCCAAGAAAATTGCTATTGAAATCTGCCTTGTCTTATTTATATTCCCTTAGTTACATAGGTATGGAAAATGATATAGAATAAATCGCATCTACGTCAACGGTTTTAAATATTCAAATATTTTGGCATTTAACATTTATTGTCACAAATAAGTTTAATGAAAAGGCGTTACAAAGGTTAGTAAATAATTTAAAATATTGTATGAAAATATTTTGTAAGGTTTAAAGTTCATTTGAAAACTAAAAAATGTCTGGCCATAATAATTTTTAATATGCGTAATGATTAATTATATTTTCTTTATACTACTATAGAATATTTTACCAATATTTTCTTGAAATTTAAATATTTTAATTTATATACCATCAAATCAAAATATATTGACTACGTAAAAGAAAGTTTAGGGCCAACACATGGCTGATGTTTTTTTAAGTATTCCAAACTCTTTATTTACAAATTAAGAATAACCATTATTTAAAGAAGTCAAAAATTTATTTCGTTGTGATTCGATGAGTATGAATTTATACAAATATCCATACAAGCAACTTGTGCTTTTAAAATATGAAGATGATTTTTCATTCGAAACGAACATGCTTTGAATAAAATATGTAACATAATATTAATTAAAGAAACAGCCGCAAGAACTCAAACCAGTATTATACGGTGTTAGTAAATGAAGCATAAATAAAAAGCGGGCAAAGAAAAATGAACTTATTAAGCAATGCACTATAATTCTTATATAAATAATAAATTTTATATCGTTTGAAACTAACGGATTGAACTTTATCTGCTTCATATAAATATGCTAATATTTGAAGAAAACGAATTTCAAAAGCGTTCGAACACTTTAAGGGTATTTAAAAAATGAAAGTACAAATAGAATTTCTTTGTAATTAAGTTTTTGTAAAAAAGAATAGTAGATAATTCGCGATACGCATTGCGCATGCCCAGACAAATTTCGTGAGAAATAGAGCACATTCTATAATTCCTAACATTTTATAAACAAAACAATCTTTCAAACAATTTGCTGCTTAATACTGTGCAATTTTTCATGATACCAAAAATTGTTTAACTTATTGTTCAATACTTAGTGTAATGTGAAACGAGCTTTATGTACATATAGTTAGGTCCATTTTTTCCCCCATGGCATATGAAGCAAGATAAAAAATAACTTGATGCTGCTTTTTTTTGTGCAGTGTTTCAAATTATCGTAAATGGCCTCTAAGTAATGGTCGTGCATAGACATAACTAGAAAATAGATTATATCGAATTAGAGTTGAATCGATTCAATCCATATATTTTTCTGCTCATGTCTAAATAAAAGTAAATTTCTATCATTGATTTTTAAGGGCCAATCTCACCAATGCCAGTTAAAGCCATTTCTCAGTTAATAATTTTAACTGGCATTGATGAAAGCAGGCATATGTTTAATTTTTACTTAGTATTTTAAAATATATAATGTGGTATGTGCCACAAGAGGACTACGAATATATAGCTTTAACCAGTAAATTTAACAGAATATTGTTTTGTAATTATATGAAAAATATAAATAATAGTTTTAAATTGAATTTTAGTAACAGAAAGTAATACTCTACATAAATTTTGGCAATTATTTTAAGAAATATAAATTCGAATAAATTAATGGTGAATCGCAGCCTGATTAGATCACTTATAATATCCTACAAATATATCATGATATTTGTGCAACATGCGTAATCGGGTACTTACATCGTCTTGGTCAAGAATTTGTGATTTGAGACTCTGTACGGGATAAAGACCCATAGAAAGTGCTCGAGGTCCGGGCGAATGCGCTCCCTTAATTTATTAGCAGCACAACAAAGTACACACACATTCACAACCACATATATTATACAGTTATTTGTGAAAAAACAGAAACCATTCTCACTAAAATAAGAATGTATGTTTAGTACATAGATAATGGTGTTAAACCTAAGCAGTTTTCAACAACATTCATTACGCCCTAATATACATATATAATTTTCAGATAACATAATAAATAATTCAAACCTAGATCTTTAGTTTGACAAATCAAGGAAATACAAAATGATTTTATGAGTAAATTTTACAGTAATTTTGTTAAAACTAATTTACTGCCACAAATTCTGTGGGTGAATATTGACAATGAAATAAAAGCCTATTAGATCAGCGACTATTATTATCATGTGGTTATGAACTATTTATAAGAGCTATATATTCAGGTAATCATATAAACATAACATTATGTCAATAGTATACAGAGATAGCAAAGTTAACAATTTTTCTATAAAAGAATAATATACATGTATGTATTACCGTATTATACAGACGTATAAAATGTATTTATTATACACATATTGGTAAAATGCAAGAACACAACAATCTACAACAAACAGCAAAAGATTTTAATTCCACATGAATAAATAATTAATTAATTATTTAGATGGCTTAGTTAGAAATTATTTATCGAAGTACACATATTAATTTTAGTTTTTAGTGTCTATTAACAGAAACAAGGTTAGGTTTGACAAAAGAAGAGAAATATATTTCTTGGTCTTGTAAAGACATCTTGTCACCCTAACAATAATAATTCACATTTTACTGTATAATACCGTATCATAATCATATAAAATCGTTATAACAATTCATAAATAATATCAGTTGAAATGACGTGCATGGTCCTATCTTCAAATTCATCTGTTACAAAGATTACAGCTATTGATTCCGTAGCAGATATAATGAGAAAAAGCATGAATGAAAATTAGGCGTTAGTAATAAAAGTTGATAAAACAAAGAGCGCCAGAACAACACTGCATACTTGCAAATTCCAGAAAATAAAAACAAATACAATACCATTTGTTTGCACGTCTCTTCGGATAATCTCTGAAATGGAAATGCAATGTTCTCTAACTAAATCTTTCGATTATTGTGTTATGTCAGTGATATTCTGTGGATTGTTACGCTTTTTTTTTCTCAATTTAGATAATAATTGGTATTCTGGTAACTAACAAGTTTATAAACTAAATAATGCTTTACCAACAATCAGTATTTACATTGAAACATGTTCACAAAATCAGTTTAATTATATAACTTAGCATTTAATTTTCTCGGTTAGTTTAAAGTATTTGTGATCATGTTTCTTATAATGTGTTGAAGAAATAAAATAAGAAATAAAACAGGTTTAAAAGAAGTAAAAATCCCATAAAAATCCAAAACCAATTATACCACCAGTTACAAAATTAATAAAATATAAAAGTGTAAGGAAAATAGAAAAAAAGTTGCTGTAACCAAAATATTTTTTTTTATAAAACATGAGGTAAACCCAAATAATAGTCGCAAGAATATAAGAGTAAATTTGATCAAGATTGTGTGCTACATCAAGTTAAAATCTCATCAGTACGTTTACTATATACATATATCAATTATTTTTACTTTCTTTACGAAGTAATAAATAAGTATTGTAATCATGAAAAAAAAATTCGAGTTTTTAACGGAAATACATCTTTTGACCTTCCCTGAGTCGAGTTTGACTATTTGTAGAATTCCGTCTGTCTGTGTGTGTGTGTGTTTGTGTGTGTGTTTGCCGTGTGTGTGAACGCTCTACCACCAATGCAATAATCCTCAAAGTTTAAACTTAATATGTTTCGGAAGAAAACCTCCTATTTTTGAAAAGAATATTCAAACCGGAAGTGCATGTTTACTCTGGTAATTTTTTCGACATTCTGCAATATCTCCAAAACGGCTGTACTTACAGAAAATATACTAGTATTCAAAATGAAAGATATTAATATTATTGTTTGAAAAATTTCTTTAAAAAGTTTACAGATTTCAAGAAAATCACTATTTAAATTTTTTAATGTCTTATTTATGTTGCCATGGCTACGTAGGTATACGAAGTTATACTTATAGTAGTTAGTAAAATATTAAAACATTATATATACGTACATATTTTGTTAGATTTTAATTTCATTTGAGGACTAAAACATCTGCAGTGTCTTGCATTTTACTTCTAATACGTCGTAGGTATATATTAATAATCCTTCTATTTAAACAATATATAAATTATACTTTATTAATGTTTTTATTATACATGCTGACATCAAAGAAGTTGCTTTTTAAGGCATAAATCTGTTCAACTATCTTGAATTCACAATCTTGACTATCAGAGCTACGTTTCAAAACTATACTCTAGAACATGGCGTATGGTCGAGCCCTACGAGAGATACCCGGCCGTAGTCAACGATTTTAATGGTGTCGATAGTGGTCATAGACATGCATTGTGGCTAATGGGGAAACACAACTTTTTAGTAATATTTTTCATATATTTCGAATACAGAACATGCTACAACCCTGAAATTTTAACCAAATATACTTTATACTATAAAGCAGTTTAAAATTTGTAATTGTTTATAACAATGTCAATATATATTTTTAAATTGTACAGCGCATATACGATGTGATAGAAACTACTAACTTTCGTATTTTTATAATTAGAGATGTAGTTATTGTTTATGAAATATTAAGAAAGGTTCAAATTTAATTTTAATGAAAAAAAGAATTTAGTAACGTTTATGCCCCGCGAGTAATTAAGTTTTTGATGTAATTGTCGCCGCGCTACATTCTCTAATCCACCTATATTCTACATACATATTACATACGTATAGAACTACACTGTTTCGTCGTACTTCATATATCTTATTATATAGCAAAATAAGTAGATACTCAGTGTTAGAGCTGTGCTTTATAATCGATTCTGATCGATTAATTTTCGAAATCGATTAATCGATTCAGTCAAATAACGTAAAACGATTTATCGATAATCGCTTCAGAATCGATACTGAATCGATTCTGAATTGATACTGAATCGATTCTGTAACGATTCATAAACGATTATTATCGATTCCGAATCGTTATTTAAATTGTTATCAATCGATTCAGAATTAACAATTAATAATCATTGCTATGGATGAACATGCTGTGCCTAAACAATGTTAATTTTCATTTATCTTGTTTTAATTCATAATTTTATTTATTTATCAAATAGGTATATACTTAAAAAAAACGCAAATTAATAAATATATTGATTAGATATAAAACCGAATATTATCTTGTTTAAAAATTGTTTTTAAGGTGAACCATCAAGCTCGTTTAGAAAACCATTCGATGTGTATTTGCATAAAAATGCATTGATAAAAATTTCAATTATTTTAACTTTCTTTTACGAAGTAATAAGTATTGTAATCACGAAAAAAAAAGCTCGACATTTTAACAGAAATACACTTTGACCTTCCCTTAATCGAGTCTGATTTTTGGAATGGCGTGTGTGTTTGTGCGTGTATATGTGTGTGTATGTGTTGTGACGAAGTTTTTATTACGAAGTTCGTCTGTGAAATATAAAGCCAAGAATTAAGTTTTCAATGTCATCAGACTCGTCGGCGTGATGCCATGATTGCCGTCTTGCACCATCACAGCCATGCGTTTGATCCCCGGCGAAGTTAGTTTCAATTTTTATATTTTTAAAACTCGACAAACACTAATTAAGCGGATAGCCGAAGAAATATCTTGTCTAAAAGCAAGTCTGCACCAAAGTAGGTTTTTGTTGTATTTTATCCTTGTCGCACTCATGTAAAATCGGACGATTTGAGAGTATAAAAGAAATCCGAAATGATAACACTATCATCAGTTGACCGCTGATTCCAAGCCGAGCAGTCAACCCACCAGCCGACCAGCCGAAGTGCCGATACCATTCAGCCACCGATACTGTTGCCGCATACGTGAGTATGAACAATCGATTCCGGTGAGTTCAATCCGTTTCTATTGCGATTGGGTACCTGCGAGCGTTATCGCTGAAGGTTTTGTAGTTTTGGATATCTACATGTGTCTTGCAAGCGTTCCCGCTGATAGGCACCTCTTGGTACCATCATCATAGTACACACAGGCGTTTCCGCTAAGGGCTGTAGTTTAGTACAACTCCAGGTGCCTTACAAGCGTTTGCGCTGAGAGGCACCTCTTGGTACCATCATCATAGTACCCGCAGGCGTTTCCGCTGAGGGTTGTAGCTTAGTATACCGCCAGTTGTCCTGCAAGCATTTCCGTCGAAGGTCGATTTTGCTTTAGCTTTTTGCAGGTGCCTAGGCGACCGCTATCTCCGCAGCGCGTAACCGCACCGTCCGCAACCGCCGTCACCGAACATGCCGCATCCGTCAACGAACACGCCGCAACTGTTCACCGCAGCCGTCGCGTCGCATCCGTAGCCAACGCACTCCGTCAGCCCTGAAGCATAGCCGAAGAAGCTAGCATTCACCATAAGATTTTCTTTGTTTACTATAATTTATTGTACACTTATTGAGAGAGAAATAAATAGTGTTTCAATCAAATCGTATACCGTTAATCAACACGCCGACAACCCTGGACATCGATCCTCCACCGAGCTATCAGGGACTCGCACGTACCGTCTTTTGTTTCCCACCTTTTTCCTTACTAGCATCCTAAAGTTTCCCTTTACCCCGTATTGGCGCCCGAGCAAACCGAACCACGAAAGCGTGCGAGTAGCCAGGGTAAAGAAAACCCCTTTATGTGTGTGTATGTGTGTATTCAAGTTAAAGAAGCAGGATGGTTCATCGGAAGATGGATAATTTTATAATGTTGATACTTTTCAGTCGCAGTTCTTGTTTCGACGATTCATTCAGTTGGATTTGGTTCGTGATACAATATTCTACGTCTTTAGTTAAATGTGTGATCGGGTAATCGTTAATATTACATTGTAAAGTTGTATGTGGACTTAGTGGTAATAATTACTTTCTTTTACAAGGAAAGTAAGTATTGTAATCACGAAAAAAAAACATCGGCCATGTATTGGCCCTAAACTTTCTTTTACGTAGTCAGTATATTTTGATTTGATAGTATATAAATTAAAATATAAAATGATTAAATTTAAAGAAAATATTTTCATTCATTATCTCCAGTAAAATTGTGGTAAAGTTAGATTATTGTCAGATTTCTAAAAAACATATGTATTTTAGATTTAAAATGTTCGATTCTATAGTAATATAAAGAAAATATAATTATTCATTACACATTATTAAAAATTATTATAGCCGGACATTTATATTTATATATAATATTTTAAATTATTTACTAACCTTTGTAACGTTTTCTCACTAAACTTATTTGTAACACTGACAATAAATGTTAAATGTCAAAATATTTGAATATTTAAAACAATTGAAATGCATAGTAGATGCGATTTATTATATATAATTTCCCATACCTACGTAACTATGGCAATATCAATAAGATAAGATCTTGTAACTGGTACTTTTTGAAGAAATGTTTCAAACAAAAGTTGTGCAGAATTCTAAAATCTTTCAATGTTATTCTAACCATTTTTACTGCAAGTATAGCCGTTTTGGAGATATTGCAGAAATTGCAAAAAAAGTCTTGAGTAAACATGCACTTCCGGTTACACACACACACACACACACACACACACATCCACATCGACATCCACATCGACATCCACATCGACATCCACATACACATACACACACACATCCACATCCACACACACACATCCACACACACACACATCCACAGCCACACACACACATCCACACACACACATCCACATCCACACACACACATCCACACACACACATCCAAATCCACATCCACACACACACAGACGTCATTCCAAAAATAGTCAGACTCGATTCAGGGAAGGTCAAAAGGTGTATTTCCGTTAAAATTTCGAGAATGTTTTTTTCGTGATTACAATACTTACTTATTACTTCGTAAAAGAAAGCAAAAAATCTCGAAATTTTAACGGAAATACACCTTTTGACCTTCCCTGAATCGAGTCTGACTATTTTTGGAATGACGTCTGTGTGTGTGTGTGTGGCTGTGTGCGCTCTACAGGCTACACTGTTGAAGATAAAATTATGAAACTTTAAACTTAAGATTTGTATATGTCTGGGAGGAAAACCTCCCATTTTTGAAAAGCATATTCAAACTGGAAGTGCATGTTTACTCAAGACTTTTTTTGCAATTTCTGCAATATCTCCGAAACGGCTATACTTGCAAATATAGTTAGAATAAAATAATAAATAAATAAAATTCTTCAAAAAGATCTTATCTTATTGATATTGCCATAGTTACGTAGGTATGGGAAATTATATATAATAAATCGCATCTACTATGCATGTCAATTGTTTTAAATATTCAAATATTTTGACATTTAACATTTATTGTTAGTGTTACAAATTAGTTTAGTGAGAAAACGTTACAAAGGTTAGTAAACAATTTAAAATATTATATATAAATATAAATGTCCGGCCATAATAATTTTTAATAATATGTAATGAATAATTATATTTTCTTTATATTACTATAGAATCGAACATTTTAAATCTAAAATACATATGTTTTTTTAGAAATCTGACAATAATCTAACTTTACCACAATTTTACTTGACATAATGAATGAAAATATTTTCTTTTAAATTTAAACATTTTATATTTTAATTTATATACTATCAAATCAAAATATACTGAATACGTAAAAGAAAGTTTAGGGCCAATACATGGCCGATGTTTCTATTTTATTTCAAAAGCAGCGTCCCCTTTATTGTGGTGGGAAAAAAAGCATAAAATATCTAAAACTGGCACAAATTGCAAAAAATATCTTTGCATTCCTGCCACTTCAACGCCTTCCGAAAGACTTTTTCAACTGCAGGTAACATTATTACTGCCAAGCGCAGTTGTTTAGCAGCTGGTTATGTTAATATGCCGATATTTATTCGCAATAATGAAGCATATATGTAAATAATATAAAATAGTTTTAGTTTTTTAATCGTGTGCTATTAACTTTTAATTTAATCAAATATGTATATTTTGTACTTTATATACGTGCAAATAGATAACGCAGTTGCTTAATTAAATAAAGAATGGATCTTTTAAAATGTAATTCCAAATATTATAAATACATCATTTATATCGTTGAGGAATTTCATCGTGAAGATATGAATTATAAAAGTACAATAAAACGTCTTATTCTTCACAGTTTCTTTATTCTATGGTGAATAATAGATGAGTACGACCAGTTTCGATTTTTTTATAAAATCATCAGGTACAAAAAGAAACTAATACTTGTAGAAAATTGTGTATAACATTTTGAAGTGTAATATTTTTGATGTTAAATTATTAAATTTCATTTTGTGATATGTTAATTGAAATGTGTTTCAAAGTCAATAAAAGAGACTGTCAAAAATTAAACTGAAATCAACTATACGTTTGGTAAAATACAAAATTGTCTGCTGGCGACAAACCAGAGACGTACAACGGACCGGAACAGAATTCTGTTCCGGTTCGTAAAGATCGTAAATGCTCCACCTTCGACCATATGCCTTGTAAATCAGTAGCAATTCTCGGTCGTACGCGCAATACTTCTGCTCGGACAACTTGAGCTTACGGGTGAAAAACGCAAGTCCGATGCATCGGTGAAAACGCGAGTGGTAATTCTGGGTCAGGGTGCGCAGCCTGTGCAAGTGCTTGCGTCGAAAGCCCAGTGTGCATGAGTCGTCCACTGTACTAGTGCTTTTACTTTCGCTTACGGACCTTTAAGACATGTATTGAGCAGCGTCCCTGTTTCCGAGATAAATCGCCGATAAAAGTTCACCATCCCAAGGAAACGTCGCAACTCTTTTAACGATATCAGTCGTGAAAAATCGTTCGCTGCTTGTACTTTATCGGGCAATGATTTTATTTCTAAAGCGGATACTAAATATCCGAGGAACTGCAGTTGTTGGACACTGATCACGCGTTTTGACATGTTTATTACGATACCATGTTGATAGAGCCATTCAAAGACGCGTAACAGATCTCGTTCGTCCTGCTCGTCGTTCTCAGATGCCACCATTATGTCATCAATGTACTTGTATACACAATTGAGAACTCGCAACGCGTCGTCCATAACACGTTGGTAGGTTTGCGCTGCGTTTCGTAAACATGTATGGAAACTCGATTAAACCGTCGTTATCGTGGTCTTCGGTACATCAGCACCTTCGATGGAAATCTGGTGATACGCGCGCACCAGGTCAAGTATTGAAAATATACGATTAAGGTGAACCATCAAGCTCGCTAATTCATCGTGCCTTGCAAATGAAAAAAATACCATTCGATGTGTATTTGCATAAAAATGCATTGATATTTTTTTTATTTATTTACATCTTGTATTAATTGGAAAAAAACTATGAAAAAGTGCCTATTTTGAGGGTTTTTATTTTTATCTCCAATAATACTAGATAGAAATAAAAGAAAATTGTTACCATGCATTTTTAATGCAAATACACATCGAATGATTTTTTTAAATCAAAACCCCCAAAATAGGCACTTGTTCATAGTTTTTTTTTTCTTCCATATACAAGATCGAAATAAATGAAATTTTTACCAATGCATTTTTTATGCAAATACACATCGATTGGTTTTTATTTTCATTTCCAAGGCACGATGTTTTTCTAAACGAGCTTGATGTTTCACCTTAAATACGTGTTAAATCTTCGATGTGCGGAATCGGATACCCGTCGAGAATTGTGCGTGCATGCAGTGCTCTGTAGTGACCGCATGCTCGCCATGCATTTCCCTTTTTGGGTACTAAAAGTAATGCTGATAACCAATAACTGTCTGACGAACGTGCGATGCCGTTTTCACCATTGTGTTTTTGAGATTTTCATATTTATCCAGCGCAAGGCGTTCACACAAAACTGGTTGGCCAGAAGTTGTTCGGATATGATGCACTATCTTATGTTTAACTTCTCTAGTGCTATCTGTTGGTCGCGTGTTATCTGAATATTTCTTCAGTAAAGGATGGTAACGTTTAGTTCCAACAGGATTCTTAATCGAAGCTACCACGCTGCCACGCTCTCGTTGTAAGTGACGTTTTCGTGTCTACTAGGCGCATATTTCGAAGATCGACAAGAAGTTCGTAATGTGCGAAAAAATCTGCGCCGATAATCAGCCTCGAAATCTCTGCGATAATGAATCGCCATTTAAAATCGCACCGGAGTCCAAAGGTCAAAATCATTTGAACACTGTCGTATGCGATGATATTTGTGCCGTTCGTCGCCTGCAGGACATATGTTGTACGAGGGGGGTCGGCCTCGTATGCACGAGCATGAAAACACATAGATCAGCACCAGAGTCTATTAAAAATTGCATTTGTCTGGCACAAAAAGACGGCTTGAATTCGGGCGCGCGTCGTCATCAGCGCACTTAATGACCGCCCGATGAGTTTCCTGACTCATAATTACACAATTCGCAACATTTTTTGCTTTCGCACCGAACTTTGCATGGTACCAGCGAAAATTATGATTCAAAGGTGAATGTGATTGTCGACCCGTATAACGCTGCGAAGATGGTGAGTATGACCTTTGCTCAAGCTGAGACAAACGTTTTAGTAACTCGCTGATTTCCTGAATCAGACTACTTTCCACGGTACTCACCTGAATAGAGAAACTTTCAATATGCGTATACAGAAGCACCTCGATATATCGGTCAGCTGTTGCTGCGACCTGATCAAGTGCCAAATCAGCCTGCGATGCAAGAATAGCTTGGACGTGTTGAGGTAGCCGGCCCAACCATAGGCTACACAGAACCTGCTCCGATACGTGTGTTCATCCGATGCCTCTCACATGCCATAAGAACTGCGACAGCTTTCTGGTCCCGCTGTCTTCGCCCTCGAGAAGTTGCCGCGTCTTCTGTTCTTGCGACGTTGTTAAACGCCTTATCAACGCCTCTCGCAATACCCCATATTTATTTACGTTGGAAGGATTTGTAATTACATCTTCAACCTGCGTTATATACTTCGCGCCAACACCACTGACGACGACATAAAATTTTGTAAGATCCCGCGTTAATTTGCTAATTGCTAAATTTGGATCTAGCTGCTGGAACCATAACGCTGGTTTTGTAGGCCAAAAAGGTGGTATACGCATTGTGATGCGCGACACCTCGAGTATGTCGAAGTCTGTGTTATCGACGTCCTCACCATTGTATGCCATATTTAACAAGGATACAATCTTGATCGTTTACAGATCACGTCGGGCTACAATATAATATGGAAGTAAATTGCAGGAGTACGATGATGTTTATTTTATGAAAAACGTTGCTATGTACATTTTTATTTTTCATTACTGTCTCGATGGTCGCTACAAATATACCCGACTGAATATTTTAATTTAAGTATAAGTGACATTATTTATTGATACAAAATAATAAATGATATTTAAATATTAATAAAAAAGTAAATATGAAATATTTGATGGATTTGGATTTCTAGCATCTCTCTGCGAGTGTTAAACGTTTAAATATGTATTAAGGAAATATGAACTATGATTTGTAAAAATTATGCATATTGTATTTGCGGGATTTCGACTTCAATTATCTTTCTTAGAAATGACGATTTTTTTTATGTTTTACATTATTTAATAATTATTATTATTGTTAATGTTAAATTATTACTTAATTATTTTAGATATTACAATAGTATTTGAGATATAACTATTTAAAAAAAGAAAAGTTTCATTAATTATGCAGCATTTTAAGCGCACATCCTTAACTTTTTTCGGTGCATTTCATTATTAATTGAATTTGTAAGCAAATTCCAATAAAATTTTGAATACAGATTGTATATGTTAATGGCTTTATTCGTAAAGTGAATTAAGAAAACGCCGCTTATTTGGAACTATTTTGAAGGGTATTTTTTGTGTTTAGTTTAAACATTTAATTTTTAGATACATTATTCGCTTGAGCTAACTTTTTTAATATACCAATAATTTATAACTAGTGTGTGCGTGTAAGTTCATAAACTGCAGAAAAAGGATTGACCGTAATTTTTCGAAAACTTATGGAATCTGAGAGTTCTATGTTTTGATGAGAGCGATTTGCAAAGAAAAGACAACAATAAGAATATTTTTTTTAGATTTTCTCAGAGAAAACTCCATATTTCAGCGATGAGCAATAGTATTTTGGCTTATTTAAAATACAACCCCAAAAACTCATCGTAAATAAATGACAAAAGTCAAAACAAAAATAGTTTCCGCTACATTGTTGCCGATTGGTTGCTGGCATTGCCATTATTCCGTTATGGAACGACCTTCGATGTTAATTCGCTTTGCGAATTGTAAACATTCTAATTTTATTTTTTAAATTTGTCGGAAGTATTTGGTACTGAAAACAGCAGAGCATAATTTCAAATATACTCGTAAATTCTTGACTATTTTTGAGTCGATACCCTGTAGTATGTATAAAATGATAAAAAATCAAAACAAAACTAAATACCTCTCGTATGGTAAGCGTATGTGACATCATCTGAATATTGACCTGTGATTGGCTGGTTGGTAGGTTCTCACTTGAACGTGATCGGTTGAGCTGTTTGGAATGGCTGGTCATTAGGACACTCCGACTTTTCAGGACCATTTCAGTGCGAATAAACACGCGTGATATGTATGCTGAACTAAGACCCCGTATACTGAAAGCTGTCCGCAATACTTTACTTGGCGAGACCGGCATTTGCCGACAGAATTTGTTCAATGCGGTCTCAACGCCGTTTTTCACGATTTCAGAATTCCACTCGGAATTTTGTGATGATGAACTCTTGTAGAAAAGTACAAGAACTGCCATTGCTACTCTATAAAATACCTGAAAATATATAATTACAACATTAACGAATTGATCACTATACATACATAACATCATGTCTATTCCCATCATATGGGGTGACAGAAAACCCTTTATATACATTCACTTCTTGAGAATCTTTCGCCATGCAACTCTATCCTTATAAACTTCTTTCGCTTTATTTAAATTCATTAGATTCTACATACACGCTGTTCTATTTCGCTTGCTCACAACTTATCTTTCGCGCAACACATTCTCAACCATATGTATCCACTTATGTCGAGGACGGCTCCGAATTCTCACACCATTCATTTCGCCCACGTAAATCTGTTTTGTACGTCTTTCACTCGACATTCTTTCAACATGACCATACCACCTCATTTGACTCTTCCCTATTCTACGTACGACATTTTTTACAATATCGCACTGTTCACATACCCACGTATTTCTCTTTCTGTTTCTATTTGATACACCACAAATATCTCTTAAATATTTCATTTCTACAGCAGTCACGCGCTATTTATGCTTGGTTTGCCCAGCCCAACAATCCCTTCTATACATGAACGATTGTACACGGAGAACCTTGCAGCCATAGTAATGTTAAAATGTCTTGCAAACATTCCTAAAGCCCCTAAAATCTCTTTCGTTGGCAATCAGACGTTTAGTAAAAAAAAAAAATGCCCGCTGAAGGTTAGTTCACCGAAAGTGTTTGCTTGATTAAAGACGCGCGTATTTCGAAAATTTCAAATGAAACAAATTATTTATTAGCGCGTGCTTTTTAATAATTTCAAACGATTTTTTTTTTTTAACTTAATCTAATAATATCCTACGACGATCTTGTTTCGCGCTATGCAACTCCCTTCGACGGGTATTTTCTCTCTTCCTCAAAACCTAACTAAGCCCTAAATACCTTTGTTTTTATTACCTCATATAAATTAGTGTAATTATGCTGGTAACATAACCAAAGTTAACCATTGTTACTCGTCCGTTTCCAAATTTCTTTTAATAAATATTTGGTGGCTCTGAAAAGAGGCTTCTTCTTGTTTTTCCACGGATATTTTAGTTGAACTAACCGTTAAAAGAGTGTTTTACGCTGTCTAAAATACTACCAGTCGCCAATATGTTCGCGCTTTTATTTGCATGTAATTCTGTTGTTTTTCAATAGATTTAGCAATATAGTGGCATAATTGAACTTATTATGCTAATTGGGTCCTTGGTTGATATTTTTAAATAGTAAATATTGACATTTTTTCTAGTCCTACTTTCATAAAGACGTTTGTGTAAATCCAACTTCGTAGTCAGCTGTTATGCGTCAATACTTTTTTTTTAATAAACGTCAGATTGCCAACTAAAGATTCAGTTTACCCCTTCTCTCAATCATACTTGCCATCGCTAGAGAATAAACAACCTAAATAAAACAATTGTTAACTTGTTCTAGTCGATGTCCACTTACAGTCCAATTTTTAAGAGTTGGCACTCCAAGGTCAAACATACACCATACGAATCAAGATTTTAGCTCCGCCCATCTTATTAAGTGCAGTGGCGTAATTCATTTTCTTTTCAATAGGAGCCGGCGGGCTGTAATTTTGCTATCAAAAGATTGTAGGGTTAAGCAAGGTTCTGCGCGGTGAGTACTTGAAGGCGCACGATTTACTATTTTATTACGCATTCATTATTCTAATTATTAGATGGAACAATACTAATTATGCAAAATCTCTAACAGTTCAGTATTTTTATATATTGGATAGTTATAAAATAAACACAATACATATTATTTTCGTTAGAATTCAGGCATTTTATTCTTTAAAATGAAAATCAAAAACATAAGTACAAAGTAAATAAAAATATACAAAACAATTATTAAATTCCTTACACGTAAGCATGTAAAAGGTACTATTGATAGTTTTAAAAACCGCACTTGAAAATAAATCTACAATTTCAACAATTAAACGAGCCCCTTAGATAAATATAACTTTAAAAACATAGGATTAAAATATAATTGTAAGTTTTACAAATAAACCTCTTCGAATTTGCTAGCAGACACCTTCCTTGAATCCTCTCCCAAATTTATAATAAACGGTTTCTTCTCCGGCTGTTTTTTGTAACACTTGCGGCACTTTTATCTTCTTTGGACACCCTTAGAAAATATCCAGGTTTCGGCCTGAAATACTGGTTCTAAATATTTACTATTATAGTTTCTATATTCCTTTCACAAATTTAATCGTGCTAATCTTATGTGTGTTTGTTCCATAAGTGCTCTCAGGTTAGAATCTTTCTTATAATCAAATCCGATAAAAATTAAAGTTTTCTCAGACTGGAAATTGAGTAATGATACAAATCTCTCTCTTTTAACAACGTTGAGAGGGAAGTCAAAGTAATAAATAATATAAATAATATAGCCCGTCGGATTGCTTCTTTCTTAAAGTCACAAAGATCCTTAGTTGCATGTTCCTTTCGTAATCTCTTTCTACCTGGCGAGCGAATGTCTTCATTGTTTTTGCGACATTCCTCCACTCGTTTTAAAACCCGGATTACACTTTTCCTTGAAATATTCACAGCATCTGCAAGTCGCTAAAATCAATTAATGTATTATTATCGTAGAAGCAATACAAATAAATGTTCAAATTGCACACCTGATTGATTTCCCGTACATTTTGAAGAGGTTCTTCATGTTAAACTAATCACGAACATTCAAAATTTCATTAGATTCCTTTCTCAACGTTTTCCTCGTTTATTGACAATAAACTTTAAATTTAAGGAACAAAACAGTAAAAAGTTAGGTTAACTAGTCCTCAAAAAGAGCGTTTTTGTGATTGTAAAAATCGGAGCAACGAAAAAAATAATTTGATGACAACAACACAAAATCGAACACAATTAACAAACGAAATTGTTCAAAACGAAGTAAAATTGCAAAAATATACGGAATCCACTGAGAACTGTCCATTGTCAGAAACAATTGCAGAATATGCTAGAAATACGGTAGCAATTTCGTTGAACGCCTATGTGTGCATTAAAATATATGATATGATGGTTGAACATACGTTACTCAAGTAGCGTTGAGCACAACAAAGCACAACTGACGGAGAATGCCTGTACTTTATTCTGAAACCACGAAAACCCGCGCGACCTATGGGCACTCTGTTTATCCTTCTCTTATGCATACAAACATGCATAAATAAATATACGCCGTTAGGTATTTGTGGTTCATACTGATGACCTTGGAGTGCCATCTTTTAAAAATTGGACTGTGCAGTCCAATTTTTAAGAGATGGCAAAAGTTGTACAAACTAATTATGTCTTTCATTTTAATTTTAACTGCAAGTACTGCCTTTTCGGAGATAAGATTGCAAAAACTCAATAAATGACTAGAGTAAGCATGCACTTTCGGTTTGAATAGTCTTTTCAAAAACAGGAGGATTTCATGCCAGATGTATACAAATCTAAATTTTGCGTTGACAGTCGATAATGATTTTTAAAATCACTTTTATTAAAATCTATAAATGGATTATTCTAGGACGTATTTGGTGATATCTCCTTATTGGTACTTTATTATCTTCTTCAGATGATGAAGAATATATCAATATTGGTAGTATGGTCATGTACAATAGTTGACAGTTTAACCTTTAAAAATATAAACAAAAAACAATTTACTTCAAAATAAATCTTCGAATAACTCATTATTCGAAGCAGTTTGCTTCAATAGTTTAATAGACAACTTATTCGACCAATAACGCTATTCGGTAATGGTGAAACACATTTTCATCACTATTCGACGAATAAGAGACTAGCAACTATTCGACATTGACCGAGTATTAGCATCTAAATTCATTGTTCTTGATTTTTTAGTTTTCATCTTTTATCAGCGGTTAATCAATGTGAGGGTGCGACCTTGACGTTAAGATGGCACCCCCACTGGAAATCCTAATTTAGGGTTTTTTTTATTTGAGCACTTAAATCAGGAATACAGCACCAAATTAGCACCTAAAGAGCACTTTATTTTGCATTTTTTTGTTTTTAGGTAATAATAATACTCGTACATCCATGTATATATTAAATAACCAGGGCGACATTACGCAACCTTGTTTCACACCAATTTCAATATCAAACCATTCCAATGTCAGGAAAAATGAAAAATTTATATTTCGTAATTGGCTTTACGTATGTTTATTTAAGTTAGCGAATAGTTTCACTACACTGTGGCATCATCAGACTAGTTTGATATCAATCCTGATATCAATATGGAGTTTTACAAAATAAAGGCGAATAATATCCAAGATCTAATTAAACCATTCACTCAACCTGCTATCAACTCTTACTGTAGCTTTACTATCTGCATACAACACTTGTATGGCACGTAACAAAGATCCATTCACGCCATATTCGTTCAAAATTTACCATAAACTCTCGCGTATTAAACTATCATACGACTTTTTCATATCGAGAAAGCCGCAAAATAAATTTTTATTATAATCAAATGACTTTTCGGCAATCATACGAAGAGATGCAGTATCTATTCAGAATCGATTTAGTATCGATTCTGAATCGATTATCGATAAATCGATTTTCGTAATTTGTCTAAATTGATTTCGGAAATTAATCGATTATAAAGCACAGCTCTAATCTGTATCAGCAGCTTTGCCACATTTCATTCTCAACAGTGACATATCTATCTTCTTCACTAATAACGCATTTAACAATTGTCGCTACATCTACATCTAACGCGCCATTTGATCCCCTTGATCCACTATATAATCTATTAGAATACTCTCACCATCTAGCTCATACATCTGTTTCACTCCAAAGCAATTCACCACAATAATTACTTTCTTTTACGAAGTATAAGTATTGTAATCACGAAAAAAAACATCGGCCATGTATTGGCCCTAAACTTTCTTTTACGTAGTCAGTATATTTTGATTTGATAGTATATAAATTAAAATATAAAATGTTTAAATGTAAAAGAAAATATTTTCATTCATTATGTCCAGTAAAATTGTGGTAAAATAATAAATATATAATTTCCCATACCTACGTAACTATGGCAATATCAATAAGATAAAATCTTGTAACTGGTACTTTTTGAAGAAATGTTTCAAACAAAAGTTGTGCAGAATACTAATATCTTTCAATTTTATTGTAACTATATTTACTGCAAGTATAGCCGTTTCGGAGATATTGCAGAAATTGCAAAAAAGTCTTGAGTAAACATGCTCTTCCAGTTTGAACATGCTTTCAAAAATAGGAGGTTTTTCTCCCAGGCATATACAAATCTTAAGTTTAAAGTTTCATAATTCTATCTTCAACAGCCTGTAGAGCGCACACGGCCACACACACACACACACACACAGACGTCATTCCAAAAATAGTCAGACTCGATTCAGGGAAGGTCAAAAGATGTATTTCCGTTAAAATTTCGAGAATTTTTTTTTTCGTCATTACAATACTTACTTATACTTCGTAAAAGAAAGTAAAAATATACTCGGCGTCGGTGAGCTGTTGCCTAAACTTTAGCATGTCGAATTTCTGTATAAATAACTACTATTGCACTATAATTAAAATAATCAAAGTAACAATCAAATCAACAACGATATAGTAATCAATCTAAAATATCAACTGGCATATGTATTAGTGAAAGTATCGCACAAGCCGGAAAAAAACAAAAACAGTTCAATTGTTTTTTATTGATTTAAATTTATTTAAATAATTATTATTTTCATTATTTGTTTACCGCTTTCAATTATAAGCTAAATAAAATTAATATTTTTATAAGTGCTTTATTTAAAAAAAATTTATTGTCCATTGTTTTTTTACGGCTTTCAGTTATAATCTGAAAAATGTTTAAATACATCAAATAATTTGGATAAGAATAAAACAGACTTTTAACACATGTACTATTTAAAAACCAAAAATATTTACAAATCCGCTTTAGCTCTACACAGACATAACACTGGACATAATTTCAAATTAAATAAACTGAAAAAATTAAAACCTATCAACAACCAAAAACTAAACATGTGGGAAGCAATATATATGAAAAAAACATAGTAAATATCTATTAAACAATGACCTTTCTCCACTGGACAATCCCCTACTCACATTGATTGAATCACTCGAAAAACCAGACAACAGAACCTAGATCCCGCCGACCATTCATTTCTTCAAACACCATTACCGATATAAACCCTTAATTCCAAGTAAAATTTACCCCGGTTTTTCCTAATCCAACCTTAGCACGGGCATCTTGTAATTTTAGAATAAATATAAATACATGTACAATTTGAGCTCATTCATGTACGACTGATGATGGCTACTTGGTAGCCGAAATGTACATTTCGTTTTGTTAGGAAAATAAAATTATGAAGAAAAGTTAAAAGTCTGTTTTATTCTTATTTAAACACATCTTCACGTAACTCAACCTCAAACAAATTAAATAATTTGGAATTTTACGTAGCTTTTTTGGGTATAATTCATATTTTTCTAAGTGCTTTTTAAGGTGTATTTTTTTTTGTGCGGGCCCAATATCTCCAGAAGTACTCTGATTGGATTTAATTTACTACCGGATCGCTTTGGTTACCTACACAATATGTGTGCCAAATTTGGTTGAAATCGGTTTGGTACCTTCAGAGGAGTAGAGGTGCAAACTTTGATCTTACGACTAGCGAGCAACCAACATGTTGCCAAGTATATGACATAGTTACATTTTCGGAATCAGGGCGATAAATGACGAACATTTTATTAAGGAATTTTTTCAATCTGAGAATATTACAGACAAATTATGCAGACATACACTTAAGCTCTTCTGTACTACGTACAGCGAGCTAAAAAGCAAATTGACCTATTTGACCCGATAAATAACGCATAAAATTTCTAAAATAAGAGTAAACTAAATAAAAAAAATTATAATAAACAAAAAATAACACATATCTGGCCACTTTCGTAGGCCTTCGAGCTGCTGCTACGCACAGACTTAATAACCAACTGTAACACTCAAAACATTCTTGGACTGATTATCTGTCAAATTGTTCTAATGCACAATTATATTTCAAATTATTTTATTATTACCCTTCCTGTCTAAACAAAATATACCTACTATGTATAAGAAAGTCACTAGAGATACTTTTCATACACGTGGAGATAGAATTGGCGATAAT
Organism: Nebria ingens riversi; assembly: GCA_018344505.1. NCBI lineage: Eukaryota > Metazoa > Arthropoda > Insecta > Coleoptera > Carabidae > Nebria > Nebria ingens. Next base: position 106,530 of record JADQWA010000055.1, on the reverse strand, counting down.
GAAAAATAGTGGAAAATAAATTACTAAACATTGGTAGAATTGATATGTCTTGTGAAAATTCTCTTGACGTAAGTGATAAAATTAAAACTATAAAAATCAACAGCATACCTTTATGCCCTCGTGAAAGAAACAATCCATAATTCTGACTAGATGATTGAATGGAAGGCCTTGTAATATCCACCACATCCAATCTAAGTAAATCCTTTCCACACGATTGCTTGGACAATGTCTGGCTAAGTGTGCAGCCGCTGATTTCTAAAAAGACAGAATAAACCACTTAATTTCAGTTTAAATTATAGCTAGAAATATTTCTCTTGACCATGATCAACAATTATTTAATATCATTATTAGCACCAACAACAGTTTGTACAAAATTCATCAGTTGCATAATTTAAAGCTTCAATCTCAAATAATTGTAATTACAGAAAAATAATGCAGACATAACTGATAACATAATTATATTGTTGTAACTTATGCTTGGTGCTAAACGTGATTTATAAAGATGATAATAACAGATAAACAATGCTAATACTAACGTAATAAACATATTTTAATGGTATTAAAGACAGATACCCACAGAG
>JADQWA010000055.1:25390-105849 GCA_018344505.1 Nebria ingens riversi | reverse complement strand
TGGCCAAAAAGAAAGTGCTCTTTCATCACGATAATGCGCCTGCACACACGTCTCTGCAAAACTCCATGACCTACGCTTTGAAGTGCTTCCACATGCGCCGTATTTGGCTCCCAGCGATTTATTCCTATCCTAAACCTGAAGAAATAGTTCGCTTGACGAAGATATGCTTCAAATGATGAGCTCAAAGCTGCGACAAACGCTAATTTTGCAGAGTTGGACCAATCGGATTATATTGAGAATATTAAGAAGTTGGCAAGCCGTAAGTCTAAATGTATTGCAATGTGACTACGTTGAAAAATAAAAACATTCTCAAAAATCTTGATTTTTCTTTGTCAGGCCGAGGACTTTCTTTTACCTAGTCAGTATATTTTGATTTGATAGTATAAAAATTAAAAAGTTTAAATTTCAAGAAAATATTTTGATTTAAAATTCTATAGTAGTATAAAGAAAATATAATTATTCATTACAGATTAAAAATTATTATGGCCGGACATTTTTAAATTTTCAAATGAACTGTAAACCTGACAAAATATTTATATATATAATATTTTAAATATTTTACCAACCTTTGTAACGCTTCTTCACTAAACTTATTTGTGACAATAAATGTTAAATGTCAAAATATTTGAATATTTAAAACAGTTGACATGCATAGTAGATGCAATTTATAATAAATTATTTTCCATACCTATGTAACTATGGCAATATAAATAAGACAAGGCAGAATTTCAATAGCAATTTTCTCGTAACTGGTACACTTTCTGAAGAAATATTTTAAACAAAAGTTGTTCAAAATATCAATATCTTTAACTTTAATTATAACTATTTTACTGTAACTGCAGCCGTTTCGAATATATGAAAAAAGGCCGATGTTTTTTTCGTGAATAAAATACTTACTTATTACTTCGTAAAAGAAAGTAAAAACCGCGTGTTTGCTGTAGAAATGAAAATTTTAAGGTAAAGTATTTGTGGTGGATCTAAGAGGCAAGACGCGATATACGTGGGTGTATGAACAGTTTGATATTGTAAAAAATACCCCCATGTGTGTGTGTGTGTGTCTGTGTCTGTTACTGTGTCTGTGAGTGTGTGCAAACACAGGAAAATGCATCGCATGAAACCATCATCGCTTGAACTTTTAATCTTGAATATGCTTGAACAGGAATATTCAAAAACAGACATTTATATCCCCAGAATATTCATATCTTGAATGTGCAAACACAGGAAAGCACATTCCATGAAACTCGCATAGTTTGAAACTTTTAATTTTGAATATGCTTCAACAGGAATATGCATCCCAAGGATATACATATCTTGAATTGCTAGTTCCGCTACCGACCGCTAGGTAGGATAATCCAAAACCGATGCGATCACAAGCAGTTAAGCTTTGGTTTCCTAGGAAGCGGCGCCGTCATTTAACGGCCGTAAAAATACGGTAGGTGACGTCACGAAAAGCGGTGTCGTGTATAATAAACGATGTGTTTTCCAAAAGAGCGGTAGCGCATACCGAGCGTAATAGAGCGGTGCCGTCTCATTTGAAGCGGTGAGCCAGTACGGTACGAATCAGATCAGCAACGTTTTTTGGCAGTGTGTTTTGTGTATAGCGGTGAAAGCTGTGACACTTTGTCTTCAGACTTTACACTACTCCCTACCGCTGCGACGGCCGTACTTTTTTCACCGTATTTGTGACGTCACCCACCATATTTTTACGGCCGTTAAATGACGGCACCGCTTCCTAGGAAACCAAAGCTTTGCTGTTCGAATTTTTAATTAAGCATGTTTCATTAGTAACATTAAAACCTTTAAGGATCGGTTGTTCCAAGTTCACATAAAGTCATAGTTTACTATTTGCTAGATAGACTTATTCCACCTCGTTATCGAGAGAATTTAATTTTTGGGTTCAATGATATCTTATTCCCTAGATAGCTATCTAACTGATATCAAACTGAGAGTTGAATATTGCGTTAGCTTTAAAAAGTTGGTAGCAATAGCTGTCATAATTTTTAAAGAAAATAGGTTATGATTTTCGTTGTGTTTGTTTCGGAAGTAGTTTTGTATTGGTCACATCTAGAACAAGCATTGGATGCGCCAATGCCTAAAGTTTGACATGGCGAGTTTCTGAATAACCAATATTTGTGCTATAATTAAATGATCAAAGTAACAATCAAATCAACAATGACAATATAACGTAATCAATCAAAGATATCTATTTTATATCTTGAATATTATAAACAGTACATTTTCGGCGAGCTGTTTAGTATTCGCTGTGCTAAACTTTGGCATGGCGAATTTCTGAATAAATAAACAGTATATTTATAATGATCGCGATTAAACGAGCAGCTATACAATATGTGTACCAAATTTGGTTGAAATCGGTTCGGTACCTTCAGAGGAGTAGATGTGAGGATCATTTGATCTTACGACTAGCGAGCGACCAACATGTTAACAAGTATATGACAAATTTACATTTTCGGAATCAGGGCGATAAATGACGAACTTTTTGCTAAAGAAATTTTTCAATCCGAAAATGTTACAGACAAATTAAGCAGACAAACACTTAAGCTCTTCGGTATTACGTATGGCGAACTAAAAATGGGTGGTCAATAAAAAAAAGAGAAAGATCTGTTAATTTCACCAGCTCAAAAGTGACAAAATTAATCAAATTAGTTTATAAGTACAAAGAAGTAATAGAATCTAAAAAAACTGATTCCGTCTCTTGGAAAGAAAAAGGAAAAATTTGGGATAAGTTGGAAAATGTTTATAATTCAAGTTGTGGGCAATATCTATCTGATAATATTATTGAAACTCGATTTTTAGCAGAGTGAATTTAATATTTTATTGGAGAAAAATTGTATACGTATATATCGACAGTACAAAAACAACTCAATTATTATTTTAGATTTCTATGTCAACAGTAAATAGTCTTATATTTTATCCAGAATGCGGGAGCTGAAACGAAAGTTTCTCAACATTCTCACTTCGGCTTCAGCGCAAGCTGCGTTATGTCTATCATGCAATGATTATTGCTGTGATATTCAAATTTCGACCAGGGTAGTGATTTTGTCATAATGTCTGCCGTCTGTTCTGTAGTAGGAATGTATTCTATCTTGACTTCACCTTCACTCACCAACTCACGCAGGAAATGTCTTCTTATATCGATGTGCTTGGATCTTGTTCGAATTTCTTACAATTTTGAGAAAACTATCGCGCTTTGATTGCCAACTAACATCAATGGTTTCTCATTTATTTTAGCTATAGTTACTGACAACCGGTGTAACCATATGATTTCTCGTGCAGCATCACGAGCAGCAACATACTCCGCTTCCATTGTCGACAGGGTTACCCGTTGTTGACGTTTACTTTCCCCATTAGATCGCTGTTCCATTGAACATTATTGTCCATCCACTGGTGCTTCGTCTGGTTTGCCGCTCTCCACCAAAATCTGCATCCGTAAACGTGACTATGCGATTTTGATATTCTTTTGAATTAGCTTTATATAGTAATCCGAAGAAGGGGGTATTCTTTAAATACCTCAAAATACGCTTAACTTGTTGCCAATGATATTTTGTATATGAATCAAGAAATTGACTGACTCTGCTGATTGCATAGGCGATGTCTGGTCTACTGTCAACCATCAAGTACATCAAGCTATCCACTGCTTGACGATACAGCACATCAAGCTGTTCATCATTAGTTGCAGTTTCTTCATTTTCTGTCGTCATTGGTGTTGACACAGGTTTAGCATGCCATGTTAAATCTTTCTAAAATTCGTTGCAGATATCCACTTTGATGAAGAAATATTGATCCATCTTCAAACCGCTCAATTTCAAGACTCAAATATTAATTCAAGTACCTTGATTTTATTTCAAATATTTGATTTAGCAATAAAGTGTGATCGTATCCACTATATTAATGAAGCAGGATGGTTCATAGGAAGATGGATAATGCCGTATTAGTAAAATTCAATTTTCCATTTGTGCCAACGTTTCGGTCGAGATACGACCTTCCTCAGAGCTGTTTTTTTTTTTTATTTTGCAAAAACAAACATTGTATAAGTTATTTTACAAAAATTGTATAAAAGTACAAAAATCCTTAACATAAGAAATAGATGATTTTTTTGGTGTTTAAAATGTTGTTAAAATGTGAAGCAAAAATTAGATTTTTTTTATTGTTATTATTGTATATAAAATTTGAAAAAAGAAACGTGGACATATTTCTTTACGAAAAAACAAGCACAGAAAACACATAGTGTGACTGTTGGTTAAGTCGACTTAACAGTGATTAATTTTTTTACAAAGAGATATATAAAATTGTAAGTTATTAATTGTGTGTAGTGCAAAATGACATACGTTATAATCATTCTTCTTTTTATTTTTATATTTAATTCTAAACATAGTTGGTAGATGAGGGTTTATATTGGACGTTTGCAAAACAATTTCTTATAGTATTCAAAATGTTTCGTATTAAATTCTTATTCATTCGTGATTAATATGTTGTAACAGTTTCCAATTTTATTCACAAATGTTCCAAAAAATCTAGTAATTGAGATAACGAAAGAATTCTGGCCAACAATTTCCATGTTCACAAACATAGATGAAGAAACGTTTATTGACATGATTAAATTTTGTTTTGATAGCTGTTATTTTTGTCACAATCACATTTTTTATAAAAAATTTGCGGCACTGCTATGGGCAACCCAGCTTCACCTGTGTTTGCCAACATGGTAATGAACAAATTACTAGAAACAGTCACAACAAAATTACCATTCAAACTTCCATTCTTAAATTATACGTCGATGATATCATCACTGCCATCCCTTTAAATAGTAATGATATTGTCCTAAAAACCTTCAATAGCTTTCATGAAAATATTTATTTTACAATAGAAATGGGATGCAACAAAAAAAACAATACCATTTTTAGATACGTTATTTATTAGAAATGAAAACAACCAGTTAATCACTGACTGGTATAGAAAACCGTCTGTCGCAGACAGAATGTTAAATTTCACATCCAACCACCCAATACACCAAAACATTTTCACAATCACCGGACTGCTTCACAGAATGTTTAGCTTAAGTAAAAAAAATTTCCACCAAAAAAATATAGAAAAAATAACTGAAATACTGATAACACATAATAACCCAATTTATCTTATCCGTAAAGTCATACACAATTTTAAATTCAAACCAAATAGTATTATTATGGGCAGTGATGGCAATGATGATACCATCGACAATAATAACACAAAAATCGAAAAAATATTTTTTTAAATCCCTTACATTAACAATTTCTCAAATAACCTCAGGAACATTTTGAATAATGATTTTACTAATGTAGTATTTTACAACAATAATAAAATTGGAAACTGTTACAACAAATTAAAATCCACAACACCAATTGGTGAACAATCAAATGTAATATACAAAATCGAATGTACACAATGTCAAGGGGTATATATTAAACAAACAAAACAATACTTAAAAAACAACGCGTGTGAAGACAGCAACGGCAAAGCGCCAGCAACGCTTGGCATAAACCTACCGTTCGACGTAGGCGTGCGCAAGAACATATAATATAAAAGAGATATAATTCGTTTTCCAAGGTAATTATTACACTTGAGCATTGTCATAAATAATATAAATAACTCATATATACAAAAGGGGCAGTATTTATTAGCCTTTTTCATTAATAAATAATAATTTCTTTAAAAATGGCAAATGTACACTCAGTTGTACTGTTATACATTTAATTATTTGCCTCCTACGAATGTACCACCCCAAATATTTTACAGATTATAGATAAATATGTCATTGTCACATATCATTGAATATTTTTTGGTGGCAAGTCTTAAGAGGGAACTTTGGATTTTTATTTTTCTCTCAAAACAGTTGTACTGTTATTCATTTAATTGTTATCCCCCCACGCAATGTACCGCCCCAAATATTTTATAAATTATAGATAAATATGTCATTGACATATTTCATTGAATATTTTTTGGTGGCAAGCCTTAAGAGGGAACTTTTGATTTTTTGTATGCTCAAATCAGTTGTACTGTTATAAATGTATTTATTTGCTTCCCACGCAATGTACCACCCCAAATATTTTACAGGTTATAGATAAATATGTCATTGACATATTTCATTAAATATTTTTTGGTGGCAAGCCTTAAGAGGGAACTTTTTTTTCTTTTTTTCTCTCTTTCAAAACAGTTGTACTGTTATACATTTAATTATTTGCACCTCTTAAACTATGCCAGTTAGATGTTGAGCATCTGCAATCATTGAAAGCCTTAAATATGATTTCAATAGTAAAAATGTAAAATAATTCCAATTGAAATTAACTTACATTATTCATATTTTGAACATAAAAAACAAAAGAAAGATGTAGTAGTTATGCTATATCTGTTCTTGGACGGAGCGCAAGAGTAATGTATCCACCTGTGGCAACATTTACACTGCACACATTTTTCGTTCTTGTCTCCCCCACCACAGGATAAACAAATATTTATCAATGAATTTGATTTCTTCAAAAAAATTTGCTGTAATTGAACTCTCTATAGATTTACAGCAAATGGTAATAACGGCATATCATTTAGAATATCACTCACTTATTTTAATATATATATTCCACAATTATGTCCATCATAACAGTACAACGGATTTCAGCAAACAAAAATCAAAAGTTCCTTAAGGCTTGCCACCGAAAAATTTCAATGAATTATGTCAATGACATATTTTCTATAATTTATAAAATATTTGGGGCGGTACATTGCGTTGGGGGCAAACAATAAATGAATAACAGTACAAATTGAGAGAAAAAAAAATCCCTCTTAAGGCTTGCCACCAAAAATATTCAATGAAATATGACAATGACATATTTATCTATAATCTGTAAATATTTGGGGCGGTACATTGCGTGGGAGGCAAATAATTAAATGAATAACAGTACAACTGTTTTGAGAGAGAAAAACAATCAAAAGTTCCCTCTTAAGGCTTGCCACCAAAAAATATTTAATGAAATATGTTATTGACATATTTATCTATAATCTGTAAAATATTTGGGGTGGTACATTGCGTGGGAGCCAAATAAATAAATGAATAACAGTACAACTGCTTTAAGAGAGAAAAAAATCAAAAGTTCCCTCTTAAGGCTTGCCACCAAAAAATATTTAATGAAATATGTCGATGACATATTTATCTATAATCTGTAAAATATTTGGGGTGGTACATTTCGTGGGATGCAAATAATTAAATGTATAACAGTACAACCGAGTGTACATTTTCCATTTTTAAAGAAATTATTGTTTATTAATGAAAAAGGCTAATAAATACTGCCCCTTTAGTATATATGAGTAATTTATATTATTTATGACAATGATCAAGTGCAATAATTACCTTGGAAAACGAATTATATTTCTTTATATTAATTGTTCTTCCGCACGCCTACGTCGAACGGTAGGACTATGCCATGCGTTGCTGGCGCTTGGCCGTTGCTGTCTTCACACGCATAACATTATTTACTTTAAGATCAAAACATTTTAGTTATTTGAATGTATATTAAACTGAGATAAATCATTTAATTTAGCAATTGAGTTGGCATGTACAAGACCACCAGCGCTATAATAAAAGACGGGCGTTTTTTATTATACTCAAGAAAATTATACAGGAAGAACTACACAGCTATAATTCTTATTCATCATCTATTTAAATGCTATTTTAAGATAAATATCAGCAAATACTTTGTTGGTGACTTCGCACGGTAGTAGGAGCGTTTATGATTGAAAAATGCTGCGTCACGGTACGCTACGTTAAGTTAAGTTGACGCGTAAAAACTTATTCGGTAAAAGTCGACGCATTGAGCGTGTATGATTAAATATACCTACGTCAATGTAAGTTACTTATGTGGCGCCTCTTGCGGCGTGCTAATTTAACTAAAATGGAGAAATAGTACCTATCACTACCACCATAACTTGGTTTTTATAGAATGGGGATTCCACCCTTGTTTTCTCTCAGTTTACTGCGCCATTTCGTCATGTTAGCCTGTGTTTTTCTGTATTTGTCGATTGTATTAGTTTTTTTTTTGTTCAATAATTTATTAAAAATCAGTCTTTTTCAAGACTATTACTAACATTAGTGTTTTATTATTTACCGTCTGTTTCCATTTCTTTGGCAATTACTTCCCAGGTTTTATCCTTTTTTTATTATTATTTTTAAAATCTGCCCTGCTTTTATCATATAAATAATCATATTTTTGTACTAAAAATATTAACTCTCCGTCTTTTTCTGTAATTTTTGCGACAACTCAAAAATATAAAATAAATTACTCTGCAGAAAAATAGGTGCTCCCTACATTTTGTTAGCGCATTTTGTTAGTGCTAATCGCAACGGAATTTGTGTTCTAAACTACATATTCTGGCAGAGCCATCTGTGTTCTACGTCATTCAAATTTGTCTACACGTAAAATGTATACAATCATGAACAAGTTGAAATATGCACGGCACGCCACGTCAAGTAACCTTGATGTACACAACAGTGAAATCTATCATAAACGTTAGTTAGAAAACGTGCATACTGAACTTTCAATTTTACGCGACCACATGAACTTAACGTAACGTACCGTAACTTGACGCGGAATTTTTTCAATCATAAACGCTCCTTTAGTATGATTATTATTCGTAGATACGATCAATATGTCAAAAAAAATGTGACTAACTATAGCTGTAATTTATTCACAGTGGTTATTGTCCTGACTTGCATGAGCTTAGTTGCGCTTAAGCATATATCGTTTGTGCGCAACTAACCATCTCTAACCCAATATACTGACTACAGCGAATAAAATACGTTGGAAGTATTAAATTTATATTTTAACTTCGTTTAACCGGTAAACTACAGTTTTCGTTAAACCGTGCACTGGGTTGCATTTACTGATATAAACTCCGTTTAACCTACTTCATAATTGTTATTTTGTAGTGAGATAGGGCGAGTTTATAAAATATATTTAAAATAGAAATATTCTTCTATGTACAAAATAAGTAATGCAAAGCATAAAATTTCAATAAATATGTTGTAATAGTGTATAATTATAAATTTTCTTAGAAAATTTTCAGCAAAGATGGAGCATTCACGAGGATCATCTAGTGACGATAACGGAGTTATTAATTTTGTTGTAAGATTAGGATGGCCAAGAGAGGAACAGGTATATAGGAATCGAAATGATAATTTCATAAAATGGGATGATATAGTTTTCCAATAGATTTCACTTGTCCAAAAGGGTAGTAATGGGTTACTGAATTTAATTATTCAAGTAATTCAGTTACCAACCAACATGTAAGACGTTTTATTAATATCAAAATAATGTAATACAAGCTTCTATTGTAACAAGAATTATGCAGTTACTCCACAACAAATGTTACTAGTAATTTTTCGCTTTGAATCATCGGGGGCTTTATTAATTTGTGTGGGCGACTTCATCGGAATATATAAGACTACGACAGGATAATATATCTGGCGAGTTTTACAAGCAATTGCTAATTTAAGGAGAAGATTTCTACGTTTTCCAAATATTTACCACGAGTTGCAAAATATAGAAAAAGGTTTCTTTCAAATAGAAAGATTTCCAAAAGATGCTGGGGCTATATATTGGACTCACGTGAAAATTCAATCTCCTGGTAACATTCATTGCGTATCAATGAAGCTCGTTGGCCTGGATCCACAAACGACTCTCGAATTTTTCAAAATTTCAACATTAAGCTAAATTTTGAAATAAATAATTTTCTAAATGCAATATTGTTAGCAGACAGTGCCTATCGACAAAATATTGTATTACTCCTTTGCAGGAGGTTCATACTGAAGCCGAAAATCTGTTTAATGAAGTTCAAATTAGAACAAGAAATCCAATTGAAAAAGCATTTGGTGTATTGAAAAGACATTTTCCAATTTTATCTACTAGGTATCTATTCTGACAAAGCTTCTCACTGGTGAGAAGTGACTAGTTGTCCATCTAGTAAATTTCTTTGGAATATACATATGACGTCATTGTATGTAGAGCAAGGGTAAAATTTCTAACCATCGGCATCGGTGGTGAAAAAAGGGTGACAAAAAAAAATTACGGTGTGATGTGTCATTCTGAGTGTGTTATATTTTTGAGGTTAATAATGGTATATTCAAATTGTTTCATCAAAATGTAAAGGTATTAAATTTTGATTTATGAAGAACTGCAATAGAATGCTTAACAATAAGGAAGAGTAAATAACAAGCAACAAGTAGATGAATAGTATTTAAATAGACAGATTTTTAATGCAACTAAACGAATTTGAGAATGAAAACACTACAAAGAAAAAACATAGGCCATGTATTGGCCCTAAACTTTCTTCTGCGTAGTCAGGATATTTTGATTTGATAGTATGTAAATGAAAATATAAAATGTTAAAATTTTAAAAGAAAATATTTTCATTCATTATGTCCAGTAAAATTGTAAAGTTAGATTATTGTCACATTTCTAAAAAAAACATCGGCCATGTATTGGCCCTAAACTTTCTTTTACGTAGTCAGTATATTTTGATTTGATAGTATATAAAATAAAATATAAAATGTTTAAATTTAAAAGAAAATATTCATTATGTCCAGTAAAATTGTGGTAAAGTTAGATTATTGTCAGATTTCTAAAAAAACATATGTATTTTAGATTTAAAATGTTCACTTCTATAGTAATATACAGAAAATATAATTATTCATTACACATTATTAAAAATTATTATGGCTGGACATTTTTTAGTTTTCAAATGAACTTTAAACCTTACAAAATATTTTCATATAATATTTTAAATTATTTACTAACCTTTGTAACGTTCTTTCACTAAATTTATTTGTGAAACTGACAATAAATGTTAAATGTCAAAATATTTGAATATTTAAAACAATTGACATGCATAGTAGATGCAATTTATTATATATAATTTCCCATACCTATGGCAATATCAATAAGATAAGATCTTGTAACTGGTACTTTTTGAAGAAATGTTTCAAACAAAAGTTGTGCAGAATAATAATATCTTTCAATTTTAATCTAACTATTTTTACTGCAAGTATAGCCGTTTCGGAGATATTACAGAAATTGCAAAAAAAATCTTAAGTAAACATGCACTTCCGGTTTCATTATGCTTTTCAAAAATAGGAGGTTTTCGTCACAAGCATAAGTTTCATAATTTTATCTTCAACAGTGTAGGCTGTAGAGCGCATACATACCCAGAGCCACACACACAGACACACACACGTCATTCCAAAAATAGTCAGACTCAATTCGGGAAGGTCAAAGAGAATTTTTTTTTCGTGATTACAATACTTACTTATTACTTCGTAAAGGAAAGTAAAAACATATTAAATGCTGTTGTAATGTATCTATTTAGTTTTTCATAAAATTAATATCTTTAATGCTTTTGGCATTCTATAAAAGACATGTTTCATTTCAATTTTTCAAACTATACTTCTATAATATTCATTAATTTGCTAAATTGTTAAAATGCATCAATTTATTTTAATTAATAAATATAATGAGCAATGAGGCTATTTTCCTTTTACTTTACCTTGCAAATCATGTTTTAAACACATCTAACCTAAATACAAAATTGATAAGTATCACCGATTTTTTAGATATAGTAATTATTTTAGATATAGTATGATTATTTTTTCGATGATAGCTACTTGTGTAAGTAGGTACACATACATCCTGATAGTAAATATAATTAATGTCAATGTTGTAATTAGGTGTTAATTAGAGCTTAAATCATTTAAACAATTTAACAGGGTAATTAAATATAATTACCATTGGCATTATAATGAAGAATAACACATTTTTAACACTATTAAAAATACATACATAACTTCATGCCTGTTCCCATCAAATGGAGTGGCAGAAACCCCTTTACTTTCATTCAAATCTTGACAATCTTTCGCCATTCAATTCTATCCTTTCGTTGTTAAACTACAATACTTGAAACATACATTTATACTAGACTTCTTTTCACAATTTTGTAATTCGTTCAGTTTTACGCATTCATATTTATATATGTATCAAATTTAGTTGACATCCTTCAGAAGAGAAAAGGCGATATTTATGAGAGGGAGCGAGTGTAACATGCATCCAAATAAAAATTCGATTCTGAACGAGCAAGCACTTAAGCTCGCGTACTCACGTACATACGAGCTAAAAATAGAAGCTTATATTTAATGGAGTATTAAAACCGAAAATCTTCAATTTAAGACAGATAAAAAGGCACATTTCGTTTATAAAATAAACACAGATCTGTTTAAGCAAGTTCAAGTGTAATCAAATAAAATGTTTATTCAGAAACACCAAGCTCAGGGGAATATGATTCTAAAAATAGTCCGTATAGCTATTTTGGCATCAGTGATGTAAGTAAATGTCTTAAATGATAACAGTATTGCCACTGCAAATAAAATATCAGCTAACTCTAAAAGCATTTTTACCGAGAATAGTTAATCTTTCGGAAAATTTTTAAAATCTGTACGAATAAACATTGCATAATATACCATATACAAATTACAACAGGGTTCTCATTTGCTTATTGAAATGCAATTTGGCAGGCACCTACTCATTAAATAATTTATAGATAGTATTTATTTTTAAAGAAAAGTCTTGCACATTGTCCAAAACAATTAATTCAATTATTTAGGAAATACAATTTTTACATTTTTATACGAAGTAATAAGTATTGCTATCATGAAATAAATCGATCTCGAAGTTTTAACGGAAACAGAACTTTTGACCTTCCCTGCATCAAGTCTAATTATTTACCTACCCTTAATTATATGTGTGTGTGCCTGAGTGTATGTGCCTGAGTGTATGTGCCTGTGTGTATGGGCCTGTGTGTATGGGCCTGTGTGTCGCCATCTAAAACGACAGTCGCAATTCCTCACTTATGCCCGTTTGCACCATTACATTTACTTTTTTAGTTTAACTAAACGAAGTTTAAGCTTAATCTACGTTTAAAAATATAACATGTTGCACAGTTGAAATTATTGTACGGTTTACCTAAACTGTAGAATCAAAACTTTTTTCCATGGATTTCTAGGGACTTCTAAGTTTTAAGTTTGATTTACAACCCCACTCGTAACTGTAGCTATCATTTGTTGTTATTTATACTTTTTTGAAGTTAGTGATTACACATTATTATTTAAATTAATAAAGAAATATATTTAAAATAGAGAAGAAGGTGATTACAAATATTCAAAAATTATAAAAATATCGAAAATATTTTTTTATAACAACAATACTACAAGTAGAATTTTATGCTTCGTAAACAGATTACTGAAAAAGGTTACGGCTAATAAATCTTCCAAATAGTTGTCACCATCGTCAAATGATTCCATGTTTATTGAAACTTAAACGACAAAATTATAATTATGCTACTCAAAATATATTTTACGATCATTAAACAAACCAATTCTGACAGATCAAATTCAAAATTCCCAAACTTTAGGCTATATTATGATTAAACCGCAGAGATACTACCGCTTAGATTAAACCAATTTTTATAATATTTAATCTCAGCTTAACAGGCTGTGCAAAAGATCGAAAACTGTTAATCCACGCTTTAACCTTAAACTACAATGGTGCAAACGGGCATAAGCCATCTAACGCACTTTTAAGATAGCTCTTTGTGACGACATTAAAATAGCGATACTCGCAATTCATAGCGACATCAAGTTTGGTGTCGCAATTGTCGAAGCGACTCGAAATTATTTGAATTTTGAAGTTTTGTGGTTAAAGTTGTTATATATTTTATGTTGCATTGCTATAATACAATGAGTGTCTGTAAAATTGGTAGTTATTACGGGTAAAGTGAGTATTAGGAGGGCCACTGACAGTTGCTAACCAGTTGCTAACGAAATACACTGAAAGTATACCCTACGATGTGACTTAGTAAATAATTTAAAATATTATATATAAATATTTTCTCTGGTTTAAAGTTAATTTGAAAACTAAAAAATGCCCGGCCATAATAATTTTTAATAATATGTAATGAATAATTATATTTTCTTTATACTACTATAAAATCCAACATTTAAAATCTAAAATACATATGTTTTCTTTGGATATCTGACAATAAACTAACTTTACAAATTAATTGGTCTTATGAATGAAAATATTTTCTTGAAATTTAAACATTTTATATTTTTATTTATATACTATGAAATCTAAATATACTGACTACGTAAAAGAAAGTTTAGGGCCAACACATGTCCGATGTTTTTTTTTTTCGTGATTACAATACTTACTTATTACTTCGTAAAAGAAAGTAAAAATAACAAATAACCAATGCGATGAAATTATGGTTACAACTATTGCACTGGACATTCTTATACGTAATAGGTATATTTTGTTTATACTTAATGGTTACAATAAAGTTATTATTATAATTCACCTCTACGTTCGGCCATAATAATTTCAAATATAGTATATCTAGAATGAATATATTCTTGTATGTTTAAAGTTTTGTAATAACCTCTCTATCTAACAAAATATACTGACAACATATAATAAAGTTCAGTTGTTTTTTTTTTTCATTTTAACCCTATCACGAAAAATCTACTTAAAATGACAATCTTTATGTATTTAAAGTTTACTCGTATTATAACTGAAAGCCGTAAAATCATTATGAACATTTAGCTGTTTTTGTTTTCGGCTCGTGCTATATATGGCAGTTGATAACTTAGATGGATTACTATATCATTGTTGGTTTGATTATTACTGCGATTATTTTATTTATAGTACATTTATTATTTGTTTATACAGAAATTCGACATGCCAAACTTTGGCCAACAGCTCGCCAAATATACTTTTTATAATACTCAAGAAGTAAATAAAGATATAGTTAGATTGGTTATTATACCTTTGTTGATTTGATTGTTACTTTGATTTAGTAGAACTTTTGTTTATTTAAACAGAAAATCGGTATGTCAAACAGTATGCATTGGCGCAGCCAAAGCTAAATAGCTCGCGGAAGACGAGCTCTGAGCATTGGCAAGGCCAATGCTTGTGTAAGTTACACACGTACTTGACATGACTGTTTAAATTCATTTAACTACATATAAAGCAAAATTTAACGGATGAACATTCCATTTTACGTGTAGATGTGGTGTGAATGTTCTCATAGAAAACTCACAATCTAATCAGCAGTCGCAGGCAAAGCCGGATAACCGACAGAATAACGAATAAATAGAATCAGAGACAACACATCATACACCGGATCTTATTAGACGGGTAATCCATTATAATAATGTTAGTGATAGGTTTAGTATTTCATATGCGCGGTAGCATGGCAGGCACTTGGTCAACGAGTGATTCTAAATAGATACGTGAACGAGAGTGCTTTTAGGGACTCCTACAATGGCCACAATTAATGTGACAACTGGTGATATCCTGCACTGCTGCCTGCCAGACACTCACTACGCAACGCATAATCCTTACCATTATTTAGACACATTTTAACCAATAACATTTACATTCCTCAATTTACTAATTATTGCAATGTTATACCCATTAATGCTGCATGGCTATACATAAATGGAAGCCAACATTTAACAATGTATCATTGCTTAACAACGACAGGCTTACATTTGACAGCAATGTATCTTTTAGTACATGAGAAATATCCGGAAATGTCACTCTGCTAATCTCATGTGGGCTACTTACTTATGTTAGTAACTTATTAAATTTAATTAGCTTTTATGAAACTGAGCGCGACCACTGATAATGACACTCTGGGTCGTCAATCTACTTTTTGCAAAAATAAATATGAATAACTATGATATCTGTTATTTCTCAATATTTTTTTAAATAAATTCCTAAGAGAACTGTTAATTTACTTATTGTTTATCTAAAAATGCATTAATAAAGCTTAAAACTAAATTCAATTATGTCACTATATAACAAAATCTTTATGTGAAACTCATTTTACACAGATATAATTTTATAATCAATTTTGTAGTCAGCTCTGTTAACACATTTTTGTGATGAAAAATATAACAGTCATTGAGGTAGTAAAATTGTCTTGTTTTACACGAATACATTTTTGTTAGGAAATCTATTTAGAGATTCTGATAATTTTTACACTTCAATTGACAGACATAATCTGTACATTTAATAGCTACCTCCAAATTGTTAATATTTTTTTTTTAAATAACCGGTTATCAAACTACACACACACACACACACACACACACACACACACACACACACACACACACACACACACACACACACACACACACACACACACACACACACACACACACACACACACACACACACACACACACACACACACACACACACACACACACACACACACACCACACACACACACACACACACACACACACACACACACACACAACACACACACACACACACACACACACACACACACACACACCACACACCACACACACACACACACACACACACACACACACACACACACACACACACACACACACACACACACACACACACACAACACACACACACACACACACACACACACACCCACACCACACACACACACACACACACAACACACACACACACCACACAACACACACACACCACACACACACACACACACACACACACACACACCACACACACACACACACACACACACACACACACACACACACACACACACACACACACACACACACACAACACACACACAACACACACACACACACACACACACACACACACACACACACACACACACACAACACACCACACACACACACACACACACACACACACACACACACACACACACACACACACACACACACACACACCACACACACAACACACACACACACACACCACCACACACACACACACACACACACAACACACACACACACACACACACACACACACACCACACACACACACACACACACACACACACACACACACACACACACACACATACACACACACACACACACACCACACACACACACACACACACACACACACACAGACGTCATTCCAAAAATAGTCAGACTCGATTCAAGGAAGGTCAAAAGGTGTATTTCCGTTAAAATTTCGAGAATTTTTTTTTTTTCGTGATTACAATACTTACTTATTACTTCGTAAAAGAAAGTAAAAAGAGATTAATAATAAACGATAATATATATTTGAGAAACGGCTACCCTTACAATATCAGAAGTGCGATAATCGAATAATTTGATAATCGAATAATTTTATTGTCGAATAAATGAGATAACCAAATGATTGAATAGAAGAAGTGTCGGACTTAAGTAAATTTTAGCTGCAGTGTACCTGTGATCGCGATAGCGGCGTATATTGTATAGTTAGAAACATATTCTTGTGTTTAAAATGGATGAGGAAATTAAACGAGAATTAAGTGAGATGAAGGAAGCTAGAAAAAGTCAGAAGACTCAACTGGAACAAATGATGCTGCAAATAACTACGATGATGGAACTTCTTAAGACGCGCGACGATGAAATCATCAATTTAAGAAATACAGCCCGTAGTTCAATACCCTTGTCGAACATAAACGCCAATCATTTGCCATACAATGAAATTGCGAATCAAATACCCAATTTTGGTGATGAGACAAAGGAGTTCCTTAGCATACGTTCGTGAATAAAGCGCGTAGATGATCTACAGAAGTTATACGAATTACCGGAAGATGTCATAAGAGTTCTTGCTACCAATAAGTTAGTAGGATCAATAAGAAGTTGGTACGATTCAGAGGAAGGAAATCTAACAAAATCTTGGATCGTTCTTAATGAAGAACTTGAATAAATGTTTTCCACAATAGAAGACATAGGAACCTTGGTTGAGAAGATACATGCAAGAAAATGGAGAACAGGAGAAAGATTTGAGATCTATTACCATAAAAAATTGTTACTTACTCGAAGAGCTCACATGAGTGAACCGGAAACGATTTGCCATATGATTCGCGGAATCGAGAACTTTTCGATCAAAACGCAAATGATAACAGCCCAGCATAAATCACATAAATTGGTTTTTTCAGACGATGAAGCTGCTAGCACCAGAAGTTACGAACTTCTCAAAACGTAAAGCAGAGGTAAGATCAATTCCAAACAAAGATGGAACAAGCAAACAAGGAGAACATGCGAAGAGCAGAAGCCCTTTTGTGAATAACGCAAAACTAGATACAAGAACGAATAGACCGATGGTGTGCTACAAATGTAATCGCGAAGGGCACATTAGTCGTTTTTGCACCTACAATCCTGCGACACCGAACAAGGAGAATGATAATCAGAAGTCACCTGTAAATACAGTTCTCACTATTCATGACCCAGCAGATAAGTACTATAAAAATGTAATGTTGCGAAAGCAATTAAATGTTGATAGATACAGGCTGTAAGACTACATTGATAAGAGAAATGCATATTAATA
Organism: Nebria ingens riversi; assembly: GCA_018344505.1. Lineage (NCBI taxonomy): Eukaryota > Metazoa > Arthropoda > Insecta > Coleoptera > Carabidae > Nebria > Nebria ingens. Next base: position 87,382 of record JADQWA010000055.1, on the reverse strand, counting down.
ATTTAGGTTCAAAATGTATATCAAAATCTAATAAACTTATCGGTTTAAATCATGCTAAAGTATTATGCGAAAAAATAGTAGAATTAGAAACCGAAGTGGATGGGAATCAGTACAATTTGTACGCGATTGTCGTATCTAACACTGTCATTGATTCAGATATGACATTGGGACGATCTTTTTTAGACACTGTTGATTGAGCCGTATTACCTAACGAAATAACCTTTCAACCCAAATGTATAGTGTTGAAAAAAGAAGAAATTGGGATGATGAATATCGTTATCGAGGAAAGCGAACCGATTATAGATATTGACAAAGAATTATCAGTTACCTACACAAATGAAATTCTAAACCTGATTAATACTATAGCAGAGCCCATTGTAAAGTCAAAAAATAGATCAAGTGTTAAGGTGAAGATCGAACTGAAGTCTACCACTCCAGTGAACGTAAGGCCAAGAAGATTGGCTTACCACGAACGGGATCAGGTCAGTAAAATCATAGAAGACTAGTTGGATAAAGGAATCATCCGTCCAAGCATTTCAGAGTACGCAAGTCCTATAGTACTAACAAGTAAGAAGAATGGCGAATGTCGATAAAAGATAAGTATCCGTTGCCTCATATCGACGATTTAATAAATAATCTGGCTAAAGCTAGATATTTCACCGCCATGGATTTGAAAAACGGATTCATCCACGTTGATGTAGAAGAAAATTCTGTGAAGTACACGTCATTCGTAATTCCAGGAGAACGATACGAATTTTTAAAAATGCAGTTTGGCTTATGTAACTCAACAGCAGTTTTTCAACGTTACATAAATCAAGTTTTCGATGACTTTATCAAAGAAAACAAGATCCAAGTTTATATGGATGACTTGCTTATAGCATCAGAGACAATTGAAGAGTACCTTGATACCTTACGTAAAGTATTTGTGAAGATAAAAGAAAACGGAATAAGACTACGTTTGGATAAATGTCATTTCGCAAGAAAACAAATCGAATACCTGGGATATATCATTTTTTATAACCAGATTAAGCCTGGAATAATGAAGACGAAAGCCGTTCCTATACCGATCACTCGCAGACAGCTACGAGGATTTCTTGGACTCACAGGATATTTTAGGAAATTCGTGTATAAATATGCTACCAAGGCCAAACCATTGACAGATATGCTAAAAGAAACGGCAGATTTTAAAATGGGAGACGATCAAATTCAAGCAATAAAGCTATTAAAAGAAGCACTCACAACAGAACCTGTTTTGAAAATCTATGATCTTGAAAAAGAAATCCAGGTTCATACCGACGGAAGCTCACATGGTTATGGACCAATATTGCAGCAGAGATGTGACGATAGTAAGTTGCATCCCATCTATTATTTGAGTGTAAAAACTACTGAAGCGGAATCGAAATTCCATGGGTTTGAGCTAGAGACGTTGGCAGTTGTGAAGGCATTTGAACGGTTCAGAATATATATACTAGGACGACGGTTTACCCTAATAACCGATTGTAAGGCACTGAAACAAACACTAGAGAAGAAGGATATTAATCCTAGGATCTGTAGATGAAGCCTAGCGTTGCAAGAGTACAATTTTGCGGTCGAGCATCGAGACGGCGACAAAATGACTCACGTCAATACTTTGAATCGGCAGTTAGCCGTAGGAATGATCGAAAACGAGTATATCGATGACAAGGATCCAGGGCTAATACGAGGGTGGCCTGGAAAGTTTCCGACCTCAACATGAAGATAGCAGCACTCGTAAATACAGCTAGGGAATTTCGTTGTTCATCTGTTGACAGTTACTCACCAAAGTTTCAGCCATTTTGGACGCGCAGTTGTTATGTAACAGTCGTTTGAGTGAGTTGATGTGACTGTTTTATGAAAATGGAAAAAATTTAGTATCGAGCTGTCATCAAATATTTGTTTTTGAAAGGCAATAATACGCCTACGCAAATCAAAGATGAGTTGGATTCTGTGTATGGGGACTCTGCACCATAATTTACCACAGTGAAATTTTGGGCAGCTGAATTTAAACGTGGCCGTAAGAGCTTGGGAGACGATGAACGTTCGGGACGTCCAAAAACTGCAACTACCGACGAAAACATCGCCAAAGTTCACGAAATGGTGCTAGACGACCGCCGAATTAAAGTGAGAGAGATAGCAGAGGATATGAACATGTCAAAAGAACGTGTTTGTCACATATTAAATCAACATTTAGACATGAGAAAGCTGTCCGCGCGTTGGGTGCCGCGTTTGCTCACGTTAGACCAAAAACGTGTCTCACACCTCAGCGGTTGCCATGTCGAAAATCCACAAATTACGGTTTGAACTGCTTGACCATCCGCCTTACTCACCAGATCTAGCCCCAAGCGACTTCTTTTTGTTCCCTCATCTAAAAATTGCGCTCGGAGGACAGAGATTTTCGTCAAATGTAGAGGCAATCACCTTCGTGAACAATTATTTTGCAGAGAAAAACGGCGAGTACTATTTGGACGAGTTACAGAGATGGGAGCATCGCTGGGAGAAGTGTGTAGAGTTACAAGGAGACTACGTTGAAAAATAAAAAATAAAATTCTGAAAAAATGTCTTGTATCTTTGTTAGGTCGGAAACTTTTCAGACCACCCTCATAGCAGCACAAGACTTAGATCCAGAAATAAAATTGATTTAAAATCTTGTAAATGGTACAGAAACATAATGACTACGCTTTAGTCAACAATATTGTTATGAGAAAATTCAACGGAAAACTAATTTTCCTAATACCATGGAAAATGCGTAAAAATATTGTTACTAATATTCATGAATCTATAGCACATAGGAGTAGATAAAACCCTAGCTGAATTAAAAGAAAGATATTATTTCAAAAATATGCGTAAATTTGTCATTACCTGCCTAAAAAATTGTATAAAATGTATAGAACATAATTACAAAACTAGAAAGAACGAGGGATTTCTTCACTCAATCGATAAAGGCCCCAGGCCTTGGGATACCCTACACATTGATCATTTAGGACCACTCACCCCAAGACGTATAATCACAGATAGAGGGACTGCATTTACAAGTTCGGAATTCGTCACCTTTTGTGAAGACAACAAAATAAAACTCACACATGTGGCAGTGCAAACACCGCGTGGAAATGGTCAAATAGAGCGTTATAATAAGACTTTAATGCCCGCTCTTTTGAAGTATTACGAATCACCAGAACAATGGAATAAACATTTAGGTAAAGTACAACTTGGCTTAAACAAGACGAAGCAAAAATCCACAAATCAGAGCCCAAGCGAGCTGATGCTAGGATATAAGGTTTGTGATGGACTCCTACCTATTGAAGAGGAATTAGATCAGGAAGTTGAAGAAGAACTATTTATTAAAAATAGAAATGATATGAGGAAGAAGCGGCTGAGAATATTAAAAAAAGTCAAGATCGGAATAACGAAGGTATGGTCAGTCCAGGTTAAAGCCAACGTAATTCAAGGAAAGTCAATTCGTAGCAATCCGAAGAACTGGCGTAACCGATGAAGCTGGACAGAAAATTGTTGAACCCTATATAGTTGAGAATGTTTTCGAAAACGACAGATATTTGGTTACAGATATACCCGGATATCAACTGAAACAGAAGCCATATAAAGGCATATTACCTCCAGAACGGTTGAAACCTTGGTCATGAAGACCTAGATAGCAACGAAGAGGAATGTCTGACGATACGATTATAGATGCAAGTTTCAAGCCAACGAAGGAATTGAATCCGGTCATCAAAATTTCCACTACTGAGCCATCCATTGGGCCAATGGAAAGTCAGAAGAGGCCGAACTGTAAGCTTTTCAACTCGCAACCCTTAACTAAAAGGCGGGTCAAGCCAAACCAACATTCGGAATATAAATAGTATTAAAAAGAAAATAGCAGCGTATGAGAAAAAACAAAAGAGAAAAGGGGATTGACTTGTTTGCTGATTGTAAAATTGTTGTAAAAACTTAATTGAAAAATGTTCTTTTCATCCACTAGTTAAAATGTAAAACATCGGCCATGTATTGGCCCTAAACTTTCTTTTACGTAGTCAGTATATTTAGATTTGATAGTATATAAATAAAAATATAAAATGTTAAAATTTCAAGAAAATATTTTCATTCATTGTCCAATAAAAGTGTAAAGTTAGTTTATTGTCAGATTTCCAAAGAAAACATACGATATGTAATTCAGATTTTAAATGTTGGATTTTATAGTAGTATAAAGAAAATATTATTATTCATTACATATTATTAAAAATTATTATGGCCGGGCATTTTTTAGTTTTCAAATTAACTTTAAACCAGAGAAAATATTTATATATATTTTAAATTATTTACTAACCTTTGTAACGGTTTTGCACTCAACTTATTTGTGACACTGACAATAAATGTTCAATGTCAAAATATTGGAATATTTAAAACAATTGACATGCATAGTAGATGCGATTTAGTATATATAATTTTCCATACCTATGTAACTATGGCAATATAAATAGGATAATAACAATTTTCTCGTAACTGGTACACTTTTTGAAGAAATGTTTCAAACAAAAGTTGTGCAGAATACTAATATCTTTCAATGTTATTCTAACTATTTTACTGCAAGTATAGCCGTTTCAGAGATATTGCAGAAATTGCAAAAAAAGTCTTAAGCAAACATGCACTTCCGGTTTGAATATGGATTTCAAAAATAGGAGGTTTTCGCCCCAGGCATATACAAATCTTAAGTTTAAAGTTTCATAATTTTATCTTCAACGGTGTAGGCTGTAGAGCGCATACACACAGACACACACACACAGACGTCATTCCAAAAATAGTCAGGCTCGATTCAGGGAAGGTCAAAAGGTGTATTTCCGTAAAAATTTCGAGAATTTTTTTTTTCGTAATTACAATATTTACTTATTACTTCGTAAAAGAAAGTAAAAAGAGATTAATAATAAACGATAATATATATTTGATAAATGGCTACTCTTACATATGTAGCATTAAATTTACTTTCGTCACTAAATAGGTAAGACTTTTTCCCAATCGGCGACTGTCTAATATACATAAATGTTTCTTAGCGAATTCAAGTCAGGCGATCCTGTTCTTTTTGGATATGTGTGGTTTTTTGCGGGTCTTCTAGAAAACAGTCCCATAACATGTAGTTCCTTGAAGTCTTATGAGATATGCCAACATATCCTAGTTCCTTTAAAATTTGGAAGACGGATTTTAGGGGACTTGCTTGCACTATTCTTTTGATACGCCGCTCCATTTTCTTTGATGTTTTTCGTGGACGTGAACTTTTACTGGCAGTTTTAATACTCCCACGTGCTTTATAATTCTTAATTATACGTGAAATCACAGATTTATAAAGCCCTAATCTTCTTACTATCTCACTTTGCTTAACACCGGTATTAAACATTTCAATAATTTTTAATATCAAATCATTGAACAAATGAACTCCGTGAGCCATACAAACAATTAAATTCGTCTCAAATATTATGCGAATGATACAAATTGTTTATTGTAACTAAATATTTCCTCAATTTGTACATTTATATATGCAAGCTTCTACTTTTGTCCATACATCTTATCATTCCCCAGGATTGAACTCGTATGTGCCATTATTGGCATACATCTATGCATCAAACATGTTACAACTAGTTGCACTATTTTTTTACATTTAACAGAATATTAAAAACAGAACAAATTTAGCGCCAATATATACTTATTAAAAGTTCGTCTACTTTTGTCCACCAGTGTACTAACTACGTATAAGAAAGTCCAGTGCGACACACTTCAGATTTTTAGGTTATTATAATAATAATACGAATCGAATTTATTATTATGTCTTGGACCAGCATGTGAAGGAGCTGATCAATTTATAGGTTATGTATGTGTCACTTAAAATGTCAGAATTATTAATTTGTACTCGTAGAAAAATAAGACTATTTTATGGTCTAAATGACCGTAATATTTTTCATTCACAATTTGACTGCTAGGCACATGCACACACACACGTACAAGCTCACACAGCGAGCGCGCACACACATGCATGCACATAGACACACACACAGAAAGACGTCATTCCAAAAATAATCAGACTCGATTCAGGGAAGGTCAAAAGGTGTATTTCCATTAAAAATTCGAGATCGATTTTTTTTCATGGTTACAATACTTTCTTTTACTTCGTATAAGAAAATAATAGTCAGGCTCGGACAGATATGTTGAACGATATACTCTTCACACTTAATTATGTTCATCAATCATTTCTAATTTCATGCCGTATATTTACAATGTAAACGTATCTATCACTGATAGCTTAAATAAACAGTACGAATCGCAGTCCGAAAAAAGAAATTACTGACGTCATGCACTACCAGTTGACCAACTTACATATAAAAAATAATCATAGCGCATTAAATGTTATTTTTCATTTCTTTCATTGCATAGGAATACGTATTAACAGTAAACAGCCCATACATTATTATTATATAACATGTTTTGTGAAACAAAAATAAGGGTAAATATTTTCGAATATAAACTAATTTTTGAACAAAGAAAAAAGTGTTTATGTTAACTATGTTGCTGGATATTTATTGATACATTTTAGAACTTGTTGCAATTTTAATTTTGTAATAAAGTTATTTCAAAATTAAACGAACAACAACTATATAAGGAATTTCCATAATGTTATTTAACCATACGAATTGTAATTTTAACTGAGGACTAAATTCTAATTAGGTGCATACATAGTATATTTTCGAACTGTATATTAACCGCTGTGAAGTTGGGACACCTTTTATAATAAAATTATTTTTTTAGAATTCTGATCGCACCCGGAAGCGTTTTTAAAAGTTTTTATAAATAGATCCGTCGATTTAGAGTAAAAACAAAAGTTTTGAAATTTGGTGGTGTTTACTTCACGTAGCACTCCAAGTTTAAAATATATTTCTTTTCACGAGTTTTAGATAGATAGAGTTCCTGATACATTTTCCAAAAAGTTCTGCACCGGATATATTTTTTGCAAATTTCATATTGCGACCACACTAATAGTCTAGTGTCTGTGTGTGTGTGTGTCTGCTTGTGTGTGTATGTCTGTCTCTGTGTGTGTGTGTGTGTGTCGCGATATATATGTGTGTGTGTCCGTGTATGTGTGTTTGTGTGTGCCTGTGTGGGAGTATGTCTGTGTGGGTGTGTCTGTGTGCGTCCGTGTGTGTGTCGGTTCGTATGTATGGGTGTGTCTGTGTTCATGTGTGTGTTCCTGTGTGTGTGTCTGTGTGTGTGTGTATGTGTCTGTGTGTGTGGTGTGTGTGTGTTTGTCTTGTGTGTGTCTGTGAGTCTGTATGCGCTCTGCAGCCTACACCGTTGAAGATAAAATTTTGAAACTTAAAACTTCTATTTTTGAAAAGCATATTTGTATATGCCTGGGATTTTTGGCAAACCTTCTATTTTGAAAACGCATATTCAAAAAATAAATTTTTTTACCGGAAGTGTATGTTTAAAAATACATCATCCCCTACGGCAGCTCGCCGACTTTTGAATACGTACAATTTTGCAGAAGGGTGTCTATTATTATATTTTGAAAACGAGAATGAACCTACCTCGTTTTATTTTCATAAAAAAAATTTTTTTACAAGTAATGTGTATAGAGATTTCAAAGTACAAGTTGAATTTTAAAAATACATCATCCCCTACGGCAGCTCGCCGACTTTTGAATACGTACAATTTTGCAGAAGGGTGTCTATTATTATATTTTGAAAACGAGAATCACCTACCTAGCATAAAAAAATAAAGGTTACTATGTGTTAGAAAAATAAATTATTTTGTCAAGTAAGTTGAAACCAAATTTTCAGACAAAATATTTTGGGGGTTAGAGTGACAGATTATTTTCAAGAAGAGTATTATACGAACCCGTACGGTTGATTTTTATATAAATGCTTTAGTCCGTACAATTTTGCAATACAATTTGTGCGATCGTTGTTTTAGTAAAATAAATTATCAATTAATATGTCCTATTAGTCCATAATTAACGTTTATTAGCTAAACAATGCTGCTTAGTCCATAAACATTTGTGTTGCTTTACAAACTTTATTGAACGGTCGAGGACTAAAGACTTTTGTTGCTGGAAATTTTTGTTGCTGGAAATTTTTGTTGCCAGTTTCACGCCGGTCTAAAAATTGTATCCTCCATAAAACTAAAACCTTAATTCCTAGAACTTAAATTGTAAAAATGTAAACTTTCACCATTTGTCCCTTACTTCTCATTGTTCATTTTATTTTTAGAAAGAAATACCAACCAATGATATTTCAGAAATAGTTGATAAAAGCTAGAGACCATTTTTTTAAACGGCAGTATAGTTTAGCATCTCAAACAAGAAACTTTACATAGATTTCTCTAACTTAAATTAAAGTGATATTGAATTTGTAAGAAAATAAGAAATATAATTATTTAATCGTTAAATAAATACAACAGTAATTAATAAACATTAAGTGTTGAATCCATCAAAGGGTGTTGATTTTGTCACCTTGGACCCATTCCAATCGGTTCTCTCCTAACAAAATCTGGTGTCAGAAGTGGGATTAACTTTCGTTATTGTGGTCGTCGTTATCAAATTCAATTCGACAATTGGCCAAACGAAGATATGGTTCAACGGGTTGTTTTAATTCTGTAAGTACATATAGTCTCTATTTTCGAAACAGCAATATTCCTTTATTCTTATTTCATCTTATTCCTTAAAACATAATTCACAATGTCTCACGCAAATCAAAACACTGGTAATCAGGTCGATTCCGGTACAAGGGAAATCATTCCCCTAACCATTTTACTAAAATTTATTAAACCATATAATGGCGATAGAACTAAATTAAGTCCATTTCTAACAAATTGCGACAGAGCAATGAATTTAGCTTCCACCGAACAACAAAACGTCATTTTTTGCATATATACAAGCTCAGTTAGAAGATAAAGCAGAAGCCGCATGCGTAAACCATATTTTTAGTAATTACGATGAATTGAAAACATTTTAAAGTCAATGTATAGCGAGAAAAAACATTACAGTCATTTACTAATAGAATTGCAACAATGTCGACAAACACAGACGGAATCTGTATCACAATACATGTTTAGAATAGAATCTTGTCTGAAACGTTTGTTATCTGTAACACAGCAAAACAATGTAGAAAACGCAGAATTAGTTGGAAAGATTGCCGCAATGAATGACTTAGCTTTGCATACCTACATCTTAGGCATTTCAGCTCCTATCGGACAAATATTAAGGTCACGTGAAATTAAAGACCTTAATGAAGCGTTTTCAGTTTCTTTAGAAGAAGAAAAGATTTTAAATTTAATGAAAGTAAATAATTCACGAATTAATTGCAATATTTGTCACAAAACAAATCACACAACTTCACAATGTAACAAAAACAATAATAGACAGATTAGTTTTCTTAATAATCAAACAAACCCTAATAATAGTCATCGGTCTCAATCTAAACCTTCCATATAAATAATTATCAACCTCAGAAATCTAATGCATACGATCCATCAAAAACTTGCAATTACTGTAAAAAGATCGGACACGTAATCGATGAATGCAGAAAACGCGAATATAACAATAAAATGCGAAACCAAAATACAAGCACAAACTCTTCACAATATCCAAATCAAAAATATAGAAATCCAAATTCTCAGAATATCAGGCATTTAAACTCCAACGGGTCCTCGACTTCCAACATCGAGTAAGAGGAGTTTGCCCAAATTCAGATGATCTACGAAATAAATCTAAAGTTAATCATTCAAATATGCCAAATGCTAACTCAAAAATAATAATCGAACATAAATCAATATATCAGAATAATCAAACAATAATTTCACAAGATCAGAGTGTGCACAAACCATCAATATCTAAATCCATAATATGTGAAAATAAAACTATACAAATGAATTCGATAAATGAAAATACTACGTATGTAACTACCGAAATCAAAGACACACGTTTACGGAAATCAGAATTAAAATTACTTTTAGATACAGGCGCAAATATCTCTATATTAAAATCACAACTACTCCACTCGCCATGTAATCTCGACCAATCAAATATCTTGTTACTTAAGGGCATAAATTTAACGCAACAGTGTATTTCAACTGTCGGTTCGTTAAAGTTAAAACTCAGAAACTACCAACAAGAATTTCATATCATTCACGAAACCTCAAATATACCATTCGACGGAATATTGGGTAACGATTTTCTTAAACAGACAAATTGTTCTATTGATTACAAAAGTAATACAATAACTTTAGAAAATGCTGAAATCCTTAAAATTTATCAAAAATCCGAACATTCTACTATTTTCTCACTAACACCTAGATCCGAAACATTTCTGAAAATAGAAATTTTAAATCCTGAAATAAAAGAAGGTATCACCCCAGAAACTAAATTAATAGAGAACGTCTATCTTAGTAAATCTATAACATCAGTCGACGAAAACAATAAAGCCCTCATTTCATTATTAAATACCTCTGAACGATCAATTCAAATCAATGAGTTTAAATTAAAATTGGAGAAACTTCCTTCTGATACACAAATCTTCGCATTTCAAAATCACGAAAAACATATAATCACAAATCGAAATGAATTATTAGATAAAGAACTTAGAACTAATCATCTTAATATCGAAGAAAAAAATTCCTTGCATTCTCTTTGTCATGAATATAATCACATTTTTCATTTGAATGGAGATCAATTAACTTGTACAAATTCAATCGAACATGAAATAACTACCACCTCAAATATTCCAATATTCACGAAAACCTACCGTTATCCCGAAATACACAAACAGGAAGTAAACAAACAAATTGAAAGTATGTTAGAAGCAAAATATAGTTAAACCATCTACCAGCCCTTGGTCTTCACCCCTTTGGGTAGTTCCAAAAAAAATCGATGCTTCTGGAACAAAAAAATGGCGCAACGTAATTGATTATAGGAAATTGAACGATATCACTATAGGTGACGCCTATCCAATTCTTAACATATCCGACATACTAGATCAATTAGGTCATGCACAGTACTTCACAACATTAGATCTAGCTTCCGGTTTTCATCAAATACCGATGAAACATGAAGATTCTGATAAAACTGCATTTTCAACCCCTCTCGGGCACTACCAATTTACACGAATGCCTTTCGGTCTAAAAAACGCACCTGCTAGTTTCCAAAGGCTCATGAATAATGTTCTATCAGGTTTACAAGGAATCAAGTGTTTTGTTTATCTAGATGATATTGTAGTTTACGGCAGTTCATTAGAGAATCATCAACAAAAACTTAGACAAATATTTCAAAGACTCTCAGATCATAAATTAAAATTACAACCTGACAAATGTGAATTCTTAAGACATGAAGTAGCTTACCTTGGTCACGTAATTTCAAAAGACGGAGTAAAACCAAACCCAGACAAGATCAATGCAATAAAAATCTATCCAACTCCAAAAAATTGTAAAGATATAAAAGCATTTCTAGGGCTCACTGGGTATTACCGCAAATTTAAAACCGAATTTTCTAAATTATCTCAACCACTCACAAAACTTTTAATGAAAGACGCTGTATTTCATTGGACTGAATTACAAGAAAACGCATTCCAATCACTAAAATCAAAACTAACTTGTTATCCAATACTCCAGTACCCAGATTTTAATAAAACTTTCAAATTAACAACTGATGCATCCAATTTTGCAATTGGAGCAATTTTATCGCAGGACAGTAATTCTAACGATTTACCTATTGCATTTGCCTCACGAACTTTAAACAAAGCTGAGCAAAACTACACCACCACCGAGCGAGAACTTTTAGCTATAGTTTGGGCAACCAAACATTTCCGACCGTACCTCTATGGACGTACCTTCGATATAATAACAGACCATCGACCTCTGACCTGGCTCTTCAATGTCAAAGATCCAGGGTCTCGACTTGTTAGATGGCGACTTAAATTAGACGAATATGATTATAAAATTATTTATAAGCAAGGTTCACTAAATACAAATGCCGACGCTCTCTCACGAATCCATATCGAAAATGTAAATATAATCAGAGCAAAACATACTTTCGACGAATATATAAAAGCCATAAACACCGATCAAAATTTTCATGATAATCCTAATATAAGAATTTCTTCTTTTAATATATATGACAAATTAAAGAATGTTGCATATTTCATATCACTCGATTTAGACGAATCGAATCCGCACTCAATTAACTTCCTAGATCTAAGTGACAACCGACAAATTTTACAGAAACAGTCACGAATTAAATACTGTTATTCTATCAAAAAACATCAATAATAACTCCAAAATATTTCATTGCGTCAGCAAATTAAATCATTTCGACAAACATAGTTATCAAGAATTATTTTACACCATACAAAATTTAAGAGAAGCACTAATTTTAGACCAACAAGAATCAATTAATATTATATCACCTAAAGATGATTATAGTAACATGAAACTTGACAAGCTATTTAATATAATTCAATTTATTTTTCACAAGACCAAAATAAACGTAAACCTTTGTTCAATTGCAATCACGACTCCAAATGACGAAGAAATAAATCAAATATTATATGACAATCACAATACAATAGTTGGCGGACATAACGGTTATCATCGTATGTATAATAAATTAAAAAACAATTATATATGGACAAACATGTCAAAAGATATTAAAAGTTATATAAAAATATGCCCTTCATGCCAGAAAAATAAAACACAAAGAAGTACATTTAAAGCTCCAATGGAAATTACGTCTACTTCTGATAAACCCTTTCAAAGATTAGCACTCGATATAGTAGGTCCATTAGAATTGACCGAAAACGGTAATAGATTTGTATTAACTCTTCAAGATGACCTTACCAAATATTCACAAGCTTTCCCATTACCAAATCACGAAGCATCTACCGTCGCAAGAAGTTTAATGAAATTTATTTCATTCATTCCATTCTAACCGATCAAGGTTCAGAATTTTGTTCTAATTTACTAAAAGAAGTATCAAAATTATTCAGAATCAAACAAATACATACCACTGCATATAGACCGCAGAGTAACGGAGCTTTAGAACGATCACATGCCACTCTAAAAGACTACTTGAAACATTACGTTAATGACAATAAGAACGATTGGGATGACTATCTGTCCATGCTACCACAAAAATGTCACCGTACGAACTCGTATTTGGTTACAAAGTAGACCTTCCAAGTATACTAACTCGTGAGCCAGAATTTAGATATACTTACGATAATTATGCTACACAATTAAAATATCGCTTACAACAAAACAATCAGCTTGCAAAACAACACATCGAGGAATCCAAATTAAGATCCAAAGAAAGATATGACGAAAAAATTAATAATCCCATTTATAAAGAAGGCGACAAAATTTTACTAAAAAACGAGCTAAAACGATCTCTGTCTCCCAATTATAAAGGCCCATATACCGTAATAAAAATCTTGAAAAATCCAAACCTTCGAATATCTATCGGACGTCGCACTATTAAAGTGCATAAAAATAGATTAAAGCCATATTTCGAATAAGACAAATATTTAATTTTTTTAGACTTGCCTCCTTTGGATTCGGACTCATCAACAGTTCTCCGAAATTTACAACTACACCTATCAGTAAAGGAAGCGGGCTGTACTATGACACGATAGGCAACGTCAAATTTTATTCGGATTATTGGAAACTAATTACATACAATAACATATCATTTCTTCAAGATAAACTCAATCTCCTAATTAACATACAACTACGCACCAGATCCTATTGCGATAAATTAGACAAATCTATTTGTCTAAACGAATTGGAAGTCATAGAAAGACTCACTTTGAATGTTCAACACAAAATGAATACAATCTCACACCTAACATCCAATAGTCGTATTAAACGCGGTTGGATAAACGGAATAGGTACTCTTTTTAAAACTATTTTTGGAACTTTAGATGCGAATGATGCAACTTATTACGATGAATCTATTAATAAAGTAACGCAAGATGACAATAATATGCAATTATTAATGAAAGATCAAGTTCAAGTAATTAAAACAACCATTACTAACTTTAACAATTCTATTCAAACTTTAAAAGCAACTGAAAATATTTTAAACGACAATACAATGAAATTAAAAACTTTTATGAGCTCTACAGATGGCAGGTTGCGAACTATCGAATTAAAATTGGTAATATTAGAACAAATCTCATTAATGAATGGTATAGGACACACGTTACTCATAGAAGTAGACGAAACTATTGATTCGATTTTATTCGCAAAACGTTCAGTTCTTCACCCTTCTGTAATTTCACCTACAGACATATATTTAGAACTAGAAAAAGAGTTTAAAAGTATACCCAATGGAAAAGAATTCCCCTTGCCTATTAGTATGGGAAATATCCATGCACTCATTGATTTAGCAACCTTAGACGTGTTTTTCATAAACAACAATTTAATTTTCAAAATAAACTTACCAATTGTAAATAATTTACTTTATATTTTATATCATATAATCCCATTACCAATACCTCATCCTGGAACCAGTACTTTTGCATTCATACAACCCAATATACCCTATATTGCTGTCTCGAATAATCGACTACTGTACGTTCCAATGCAGAATCTAGATGAATGTGAAACACTCACTAATGAACATTACATCTGCAACAACCATATTCAATATTCTACGTTACAAACTCCTATATGTGAAAGTCTTCTTTTAACTACACTAATTGAAGTTGTTCCAAAATCTTGCAACAATTGGTCCAAATTGGTCCACGGAAAATAAAATCTTGACATTATGGCAAGATCTGAAAACCGAACTACATAAATGGAAGATACGACTGTTGTTTATCAAGTAAACTAAACAAATCCGAAGACATCAATCTCTCTCCCATCCATCTCACGAACATGCGACTCGATGACCTTAAATTAGCTTCGCATAAACTCGACCAGTTCAACGAAGAAATCACGAAAATGCACTCAAAACCTTATATAGTACGCTACCCTTCATTATTTCAAAATATAATCAGCGGAATCACAGCGCTGGTAGCCCTCTACATCGTATATAGAATTGGAAGATACTGCATTAGAAGATACCCGAGATCAACGCCTACTGGTATCTGCATACGGATTTTTAATCAGTGTAACACACGTAGTCAACGCAACAACCACATTTCAACCGACATGCAAATGAGCACCCTGGCAGATGTTGAAGAATATCACGACGGAGAAATTATGCCAGTTTCTGCTTCAGCTGATTTTCCATCCGCACGAATTAACCCTGTTAAAATTTCTAGCCGCCGATCAACAAATGATTCAACTTCCCGCTACAATCTAGAAAATTAATAATAACCAAAACTTATATGTACACCCTTTTTCTTAACAATTTTAACTTGTCTTTACATCCTTCGTTTAAGAGGGGAGGTGTTATGGGGCAGCCATAACGTAGTTCTAAGTTAGATTTAACAAAATTTTAAACATGTATTACATTATTTGTATTTTTATTATTTGTATTTCGTAAGTTACCATTTTCAATACTTCAAGGAATTCCTTCTCTAAAAAGGAAACCTTTTTACTGTTTTATTATTTTGACACGAAAATTATGTTACTTTTAGTTACCGAAACGACACCCTAAAAATTGTATCCTCCATAAAACTAAAACCTTAATTCCCAGAACTTAAATTGTAAAAATGTAAACTTTCACCATTTGTCCCTTACTTCTCATTGTTCATTTTATTCTTAGAAAGAAATACCAACCAATGATATTTCAGAAATAGTTGATAAAAGCTAGAGACCATTTTTTTAAACGGCAGTATAGTTTAGCATCTCAAACAAGAAACTCTACATAGATTTCTCTAACTTAAATTAAAGTAATATTGAACTTGTAAGAAAATAAGAAATATAATTATTTAATCGTTAAATAAATACAACAGTAATTAATAAACATTAAGGGTTGAATCCATCAAAGGGTGTTGATTTTGTCACCTTGGACCCATTCCAATCGGTTCTCTCCTAACAATATTTACATTTTCGTCATCAGGGCGAAAAATGACGAACTTTTTGTTAAGGAAATTTTGCAATCCGAGAATGTTACAGACTAATTATGCTGACAAACATTTAAGCTCTTCGGTACTACGTACGGCGAGCTAAAAACAAGACATAAACGAATATAAAGCGCGAGAATATTGGCAAAAAAAGCAAAAGAATATACATTCATATTTCGACAAAAACATTCTGAAAAAAATAGACCAGCAAAATATAACAGTACAATCCACCCCTATCCGAGTTTCGAATCAAAAAATTACCACTGTATTGCCAATTAGAAGTTACAAACATAAACAACTTAAATTCATCAGTAATAGCCTGGTAAGTGATATTGATTATTACGTTCCTTTGCCAAATATTACCTACATCGTTGCCTTTTTCAAATCATCAACCTACATGCTAAAAGAAGTTCGAATTGATGATTTCGACACTTTATCATTACACAACGATCATCTTAGTATGTATATTTCGAATTTCATAATAAATATCTGTTTGGACATTGCTTTCAACAAAAGGTTTGATGAATTTTCAATCGTATTTTCCGAAATAGCAACCGAAATTTTAGTAAATGGTAAAGCGTGCAAGGACATAGAAATTAAACGGTGGATTGTCATGCCTGTTCCATTAAGGGGAAACCATTGGTGTTTGGCAATTGCCGATACTAAACAAAAACTATTTACTTTCATAAATCCATATGGTAATACTTTAAGAGAAACAAATAAATATCTTGTCAATTTTAAAAAGACATTGTCCTCTATTAATTGTAACCTGGACAGTCATCATTGGGAGCCTCATCTCATAAAGCATCCAACACAAAAAGATTCCTATAACTGTGGTGTATTCATAATTTTTTTTTTCTTCCAATTATTTAAAAATTTAAATTATTCTGCAGATTTTGACCCTATGGCCTATAGGAGAGAAATTAAAAAAATTATATTGGAGAACTCTGATTCCGTTTTGAACATCTGTCTTTATTGTGGTCGATTTGAAAATAATATAAATAGCAGAGCTTATATTCAAAACTGCGAGAAGTGCAAACGAATTGTTCATATGACGTGCTTACCATACAACACAAACGATGATTTTTCTAATATGTCCTTTATATGTCAATTATGCAAAAATTATCTGATTCGTTAATTATTGTTCTAATTTTGTATCTATTATTATATTTGAAAACGAGAATGACCTACCTAGTTTATTTCATAAAAAAATTTTTTTTACAAGTAATGTGTATAGAGATTTCAAAGTAAAGTTGAATTTTAAAAATACATCATCCCTACGGCAGCTCGCCGATTTTTGAATACGTACAATTTGCAGAAGGGTATTATTATATTTTGAAAACGAGAATGACCTACCTCGTTTTATTTTCATAAAAAAAAATTTTTTTACAAGTAATATGTATAGAGATTTCAAAGTAAAAGTTGAATTTTAAAAATACATCATCCCTACGGCAGCTCGCCGATTTTTGAATACGTACAATTTTGCAGAAGGGTGTCTATTATGATATTTTGAAAACGAGAATCACCTACCTAGCCCTATTTCTGAAAAATAAATTATTTTTCAAGTAAGTTGTCCAGAGACATAAATTTTCAATTAATTATTAATGTATTAGAACCCGTACGGTTATTTTTTATATAAATGCTTTAGTCCTTAAATAATACATTTGCATCGTTTTTTAGTAAAATATTATCGAAATGTTCCTATTAGTCCATATTTAACGTTTGTTGCTGAAAATATTTTGTTGCTGACAACTTTATTGAACGGTAGGACTATACTTTTGTTGCTGGAAATTTTTGTTGCCAGTTTCACGCCGGTAAAATTACCTCTAGATTTCCCCAGTAATGTACATCAGAATTCCTTATGCCCGTTTGCACCATTGTAGTGACGGTTTAAAGCGTGGATTAACAGTTTTCGATCTGTTGCACAGCCTGTTAAGCTGAGATTAAATATTATAAAAATTGGTTTAATCTAAGCGGTAGTATCTCTGCGGTTTACTCATAATATAGCCTAAAGTTTGGGAATTTTGAATTGAATCTGTCAGAATTGGTTTGTTTAAAGATCGTAAAATATATTTTGAGTGGCATAATTATAATTTTGTCGTTTAAGTTTCAATAAGCATGGAACAATTTGACGATGATGAAAATGATTTGGAAGATTTATTGGCCGTAACCTTTTTTCAGTAATCTGTTTACGAAGTATAAACTTGTACTTGTAGTATTGTTGTTATAAAAATATATTTTCGATAGTTTTTATAATTTTTGAATATTTGTAATCACCTTCCTTCTCCATTTTAAATATATTTCTTTATAAATTTAAAAAATAATGTGTAATCCCAAACTTCAAAACATCGGCCTTGTGCTGACCCTAAACTTTCTTTTACGTAGTCAGTTTATTGTCAGATTTCCAAAGGAAACATATGTATTTTAGATTTTAAATGTTGGATTTTATAGTAGTATAAAGAAAATATAATTATTCATTAGCTATTACTAAAAATTATTATGACCGGGCATTTTTTAAATTTTGAAATTAACTTTAAACCAGAGAAAATATTTATATATAATATTTTAAATTATTTACTAACCTTTTTAACGGGTATAGCATAGTAGAAACAATTTATTATATATAATTTTCCATACCTATGTAAGTATGGCAATATAAATAGGATAATAGCAATTTTCCTGTAACTGGTACACTTTTAGAAGAAATGTTTCAAACAAAAGTTGTTCAAATCATTAATATCTTTAGCTTTAATTATAACTATTTTACTGTAAGTGCAGCCGTTTCGGAGATATGCAAAAAGTGACTCAAGTAAACATGCACTTCCGGTTTGAATATGCTTTTCAAAAATAGAAGGTTTTCCTCCCAGGCATATACAAATCTTAAGTTTAAAGTTTCAAAATTTTATCTTCAACGGTGTAGGCTGTAAAGCGCATATACACAGACACATACACACAGGCACACACAGACACATACACACACACACACACACACATACACAGACACACACACACACAGACACAAACACACACAAATATACACACATACACACACACACACAGACACACACACAGGAACACAGACACACCCACACATACATATCGACACACACAGACACATACACACGGACACACACACACACACACACGCACACACTCCCACACAGGCACACACACACACATACACGGACACACACACATATATCGCGACACACACATACAGAGACAGACATACACACACAAGCAGACACGCACACACAGACACACATACACACGCACACACAACAACACACACAGACACACACACACATACACATACAAACACACACACACACACACACAAACACAAACAGACACACACACAGACACACACACACGCAAAACACACACACACACACAAAACACACACAAACACAAACACACACACAACACACAAGAAACACACACACACATACACACAGACGTCATTCCAAAAATAGTCAGACTCGATTCAGAGAAGGTCAAAAGGTGTATACCCGTTAAAATTTGGAGAATTTTTTTTTTCGTGATTACAATACTTACTTATTACTTCGTAAAAGAAAGTAAAAAGAAACAGAATTATAATAAAATATATGGGAATCTGACTTTAATCAACAAATAATTTTTGTCTGTTTTATATCATGACTGACTATAGGTACAGTCCAATTTTTAAGAGATGGCACTCTAAGGTCATCAGTATGAACCACGAATACTTTACGGCGTATATTTATTTGTTCGTGGCTGTATACATAAGAGAAGGATGAATAGACTGTTGGTCGCGCGGGTTTTCCTGATTTCAGAATAAAGTACAGACATCCTCCGCTAGTCAATCTTTGTTGTGCTCAACGCTACTTGTGTAACGTATGTTCAACTATCATATCATATATTTTTAGGAACTCAGGCGTTCAACGAAATTTCTACAGTATTTCCAGTATTTTGTGCAATTGTTACTGTTAAACGTCAGTTCTTAGTTGGTTCCGTATATTTGTGCAATTTTACTTCGTTTTGAACAATTTCGTATATTAATTGCGTTCGGGTGTGTGTTGTTGCTATCATCAAAGTATTTTTTCGGGAAAAGTGAGTCTTAGGAGAGCCACTGACGTTTGTCAAAAAAAAAAAAGCATAACCGCTGAAGGATAGTTCCAGATAGTTCATCGAAAGGGATTTCTTGATCTGCACCCCCCCCCCCCCGCCCCCCGGATCACTAACAACCTAAACTTTGCCCTGGCTTAAGGAGCAAATCACTTCGTAGGGTATACTTTCTATGTAGTTCGTTGGTAACTGTCAGTGGCCCTCCTAATATTCACTTTACCCATTTTTTCCTTTGCTCCGATTTTTAAATTCACAAAAACGTTTTTTTTTTGAAGACTAGTTAATCTACTTTTTACTGTTTTGTTCCTTAAATTTAAAGTCAAATATGAATAAACGAGGAAAACGTTGAGAAAGCAATCTAATGAATTATTTTGAATATTCGTGATTATTTTAACATGAAGAACCTCTTCGAAGTGTACGGGAAGTCAATCAGGTGTGTAATTTAAACATTTATTTGAATTGCTTCTACGATAATAATACTTTAATTGATTTTAGCGAGTTGCAGATGCTGTGAGTATTTCAAATAGAAATATGGTCCGAGTTTTGAAACGATGCATGGATGCCGCAAAAACGATGCAGAAAAAACTTTAATTTTTATCGGATTTGAGATAAGAAAGATTTTAACCTGCGAGCACTTATGGAACAAACACACATAAGATTAGTACGACTAAATTTGTGAGAGGAATATAGAAACTATAATAGTAAATATTTAGAACCAGTATTTCTGGCCGAAACCTGGATATTTCCTAAGGGTGTCCAAAGAAGATCATGGCAAGATCAAAGTGCAGCAAGTGTTAAAAAAACAGTCGGAGAAGGAACCGTTTATTATAAATTTGGAAGAGGACTCAAGCAAGGAGTCTGTTAGCGAATCCGAAGATGTTTAATTGTACAATTTATAATTATATTTTAATCCGTTGTTTTTAAACTTATATTTATTAAAGGAGCTCGTTTAATTGTTGAAATTGCAGATTTATTTTCAAGAGCGATTCATATAACTATCAATAGTACTTTTTACATGCTTACGTGTAAGGAATTTTAAAATCGTTTTGTATATTTTTATTTACTTTGTACTTATGTTTTTGAATTTCTTTTTAAAGAATAAAATGCCTGAATTCTAACGAAAATAATATTTATTGTGTTTATTTTATAACTACCCAAAGTATAAAAATACTGAACTTTTTTAAGATTTTGCATAATTAATATTGTTCCATTTAATAATTTAAATAATGAATGACTAATAAAATAGTAAATCGTGTGCATCCAACCTCACCGCGCAAAGCGTTGCTTAACCCTACAATCTTTTGATAGCAAAATTGACAGCCTTCTATTGAAAAGAAAATGAACTACGTCACTGCTTTTAATAAGATGGGCAGAGCTAAAATCTTGATTGGTATGGTGTATGTTTGCCTTGGAGTGCAAACTCTTAAAAATTGGACTGTACATAATTATTAATGTGTACTTATAACGTAAATTGTAGATATTAGGTAAGAGAAAATCACTAATAATGTGTTAAGTTTCACTATTTTAATTATTGAAATATGACTTTAGTTTCGATACACTGTCTAAAGATGCTACAGTGTAGCGAAATTATAGTCACATTTAAATAAATAAACTAATGAAACTTAACACATTATTAGTGATTTACTCTTACCTAATATCTACAATAAAGTTCCACATTAAGGCTGAAACCTTCCGAGAAATGTAAATTATATTCATTAAACACTGTAAGCCTTTTCAAATGTCCAGATTCTTCTTACAGAAGTAGACAAGCTCAAATCCCCTATTCTGTATCAAATAGCAATATTGCTACAGTTGCTATTTTGAAAGTGTCATCTAGCGTGTGTTTTAAATACAGAACTATATGACGTCACCGTTTTTGATATCTGCAGCAACACTAGTCGAGGTGTTGCTGCATGCTATACTATTGCTATTTTGAAAGTTCAATTTGTTTTATAACAAAATTCACTAGCATAGCCACATTTGAGTTTGTTTGGGATATTCTGTACATAGCAACATCATGGTATTGATATACGTCATTACTCAGAGAGTAGCGGGAGTTGAAAGAAGCATAGGACACCTTGGAGAGTTTATAATTGCTGCATTACCGATCGAGGTTACAGGATCCAGGTGCTTTAGATGGCGCTGATGTACATCATATATTACATGAATAAACAAGTTTTAGCGCTAACTTTGAATAGATCTAAAAATTTCTTAAATTTATGAATATGCCGGAGTATTATTATTATTATTTTGTAAATTTACAATGATTCGGTAAAAATATTTTATACTAAAGATTCTAAATATTTGGTTATATATGAATGTATTAAACAATTTGTGGGTGGCTGGTAGCCATATTGTTCTTATCTGCTTTATTGCGCGCAATTAACAGTCTGACATTTACGTTATTTTATAGTTATTTGTGTTTGTTTTGGTGATTTTTAGTACTTTTACATTCATTTATATATTATTAATATATACAAATTATTTGGTGTTAGTGTATATCTTCATTTAGACAATGTGGATCCTATTTTGTGTAAAAAGTGATTTGTTTTTGTTTGGAAAGTAAGTAATTACAAAAAACAACATTATTCCCTGGCATTAATTTAATGGATCACCTTAAATTCTATACCGCATTTATCGCATGATAAAAAGGAGGATATTATTAAAGGATTTGAACATTTTGGCATGGTACAGAGGTCTGCATTTGCGGAGCACACGTTGGTGTTCATGCTTCGTGGTCTCTTTAGCAATTGGAAGTAACCATTAGCCTATATGTTGACCTATTACGACTTCTTTGGAAGTATTCGTAGTCATTTGGGAAGTAACTGTAATCCTAGTTGTGCTTCAATTATTTCGTCATTCCAAACCGTTGGTAATAAAAATTTCATAAATGTATGACAAACTATTCTTAAGAGGTACAAAAATATTAAGTTACGGTAGTTTACCCTGCGCTTGTAAGCAGCGAAAATTTGTGTATACTTAAATATGTATTATAAATATAATGCTAATATAAAATATTATCAATTTAAATAATCGTTTCTATTTAAGGGCAACTATCAATCGCAAAGGCGAGGTTAAAAATTTAGTTAAAGTATAACTATCCTTGTCGAGCAAAAGTATATCTCTCCTTGTCTGGTACGGTACCGCTAGTGCCACCTAGAGCATACAGATCCCACTACTCTCCATCAGACCACCATTTTTGTTCAAATCTGGTGTCAACGTTTTAACGTTAAGATACCACTCTCCCTACTCTCTGGCATTACTGCAGCAACATGACACTGTTGCTATAACATAGAATAGGAGCACAGAATTGCACTAAAGCTAAAAGTTAGGAAAAGTTTTGCTTTCTTCTAATTGATAGGAAGAACAAACACCTGGGGAAAAAATGTAATATAAATTTTGACTCACCCGACATAAAATGAAGTAGCAATGCACACACCGGATACAAACTGGGGCTGTATGTGATATCGGGGTGAGCATAACCTAACACAGAAACAACGCGATCACCAATATTACGGCCTTTGCGCGTCAAATGATACGACAAACAATGCGACGATTCAACAAACGGGGGCAGCATTATCTGTTTATCGGGTAAATCAGTTGATCCGAACACCTGGGTGACCATATCCCAATAAAACCCATCACCCATGGTCATCGACTTGCCATGTTGGTGTTGCGCGCACAATAGCGGCCACAAACTCTTTCGAATGTTGCTGTTCACCGGCCATGCGTTTTCCCTTAGCATCAATTTCACATCTCGCTTTTTGCCTTGCTGCTGCAGGCTTTGGAAATCCGCGAGGGTCTTAAGAGGCTGTTTTTTCGCTGGAGGACTGTCGACATTGAGAGTAATGCCGCTGGTGTCCACGTGTGATGGAAATACTTCGTACATGTCCGATTCCTCCTCTATGCCTGATAACATCGTGGGCATCACGGGATGCTCATACACTCACTCACGCACACACTTTGGAAAATACGATCACACTTATCTCCAGGTTAAAATTATGTTTACACAATCACAAACACTACTTGCATCCTTCGAACAGGAGCAGCCAGTTACGTTAGATCTTGAAACATTGTATTGTCTGTAACAAAAAACATGTGCTAATTAATAACAAGAAAGTCATAAAAAAGAAACATATAATTACAATAAAATCTGACATTAATCAACAATTTTGTTTTTGTTTTTAATCATGACTCACTCTAGGTGCATTATTATTGTGAGCGCCGCTATAGGGACTGTTTGGCATGGCGAATTTCTGAATAAATAAACAATATATGTACTATAATTACAACGATCAAAGCAACAATTAAACCAACAAAGGTATAGTAATCAATCACAGATTTATTTATTCATACCTTGGATATTATAAAAAATATATTCGGCGAGCTGTTGCCTACACGTTAACATGTCGAATTTCTGTATAAATAAATATTATTGCACTAAATTAAAATAATCGAAGCAACATTCAAATCAACAATGATATTGTAAGCAATCTAAAATGACAACTGTCATATGTATTAGTGAAAGCATCGCGCAAGCCGGAAAGAAACAAAAACAGTTCAATCGTTTTTACTTTCTTTTACGAAGTAATAAGTAAGTATTGTAATCACGCAAAGAAAAATTCTCGAAATTTTAACGGAAATACACCTTTTGACCTTCCCTGAATTGAGCCTGACTATTTTTGGAATGACTTCTGTGTGTGTGTGTGTGTGTGTGTGTCTGTGAGTCTGTATGCGCTCTACAGCCTACACCGTTAAAGATAAAATTATGAAACTCTAAACTTAAGATTTGTATATGCCTGAGAGCAAAACCTTTAACTTTTGAAAAGCATGATCAAACCGGAAGTGCATGTTTACTGTGTGTGTGTCTGTGTGCGCTCTACAGCCTACACCATTGAAGATAAATTATGAAACTTTAAATTTAAGATTTGTATATGCCTAGGAAGAAAACCTCCTATTTTTGAAAAGCATATTCAAACCGGAAGTGCATGTTTACTTGAGTCACTTTTTGCATATCTCCGAAACGGCTGCAGTTACAGTAAAAATAGTTAGAATAAGATTGAGAGATATTAATGATTTGAACAACTTTTGTTTGAAACATTTCTTCACAAATGGTACCAGTTACGAGAAAATTGCTATTATCCTATTTATATTGCCATAGTTACATAGGTATGGAAAGTTATATATAATAAATCGTATCTACTATGCCTGTCAACTGTTTTAAATATTCAAATATGTTGACATTTAACATTTATTGTCAGTGTCACAAATAAGTTTAGTGAAAAAGCGTTACAAAGGTTAGTAAATAATTTTAAATATTATACATAAATATTTTCTCTGGTTTAAAGTTAATGTCTAAAATACATATGTTTTCTTTGGAAATCTGACAATAAACTAACTTTACAATTTTATTGGACAATGAATGAAAATATTTTCTTGAAATTTAAACATTTTATATTTTTATTTATATACTATCAAATCTAAATATACTGACTACGTAAAAGAAAGTTTAGGGCCAATACATGGCCGAAGTTTTTTGTATTGATTTTAATTCATTTTAAAAATTATTATTTTCATTATTTTTTACCGCTTAGTTATAAGCTAAATAAACTTTAAATACATCAAAAAAATTGCTTTTTAAGGCCTGTCCTTTTTCTTGCGGGCTCAATATCTCCTGAAGTACCGCGCTGATTGCATTTAAAATGTGAGCGGGATTATTCGAGCAGCTACACAATGTGTGCCAAATTGGTTAAAATCAGTTTGGTACCTTCAGAGGTGACAAATATTTGGCCTTAAGACTAGCTAGCGACCAAAATGTTACCAAGTATATGACATTTTTACATTTTCGGAATCAGGGCGATAAATGACGAACTTTATGTTAAGGAAATGTTTCAATCCGAGAACGTTACAGATAAATTATGCAGACAAACACTTAAGCACTTCTGTACTACGTACGGCGAGCTAAAAAACAAAGAACTGGTACACTCAGAACAAAAGTTGGTAATATTTGTATTAATGTAAGGGGTACTATAACAATTAATGTAGATAACGTTTTTTACAGCTGTCAATTGAAAAAGTGTTTCTCCGTTTCATTTATCGTAGTTTAGAAATGCTAAAATAATTGTCGCTAGTAACATCAAATCAATTTTTCGGCATTTATAAAATTTTTTTTTTAAATTGTTTAGACTAGAAAAATATTGGAATTTATTGTATATTTATTAGGTATTTAAAAAATAATCTTATGTTAATATTTAAAGTCGTTGTCGTTTTGGAGCCTACTAAGTCCAGAAATAAAGGACCTACTGAATTGAAAATGCCAACAGCACGAATTATGTACCCATAGCTAAAGTATACCAAATTTGGTGACAATCCGTTCAGTATCTTCAGAGAAGGAACGACAAATCTTGGTCTTACGACCGAAATTTTTCAATCTAAAATACAGACACACGACCGAATGCTATAGCTCCATATTATTGGTTTGATTGTTACTTGTTGATTTTAATTGTAGGACATATATTATATAAACGATTTTATATATAATTTCGCCATGCCAAATCTGATCGCAGTATACCATTACTGATCATTGGCGAAGCCAATGCTTGTTTCTAAGTGTGTACTATATAATATAGTTGAAAGTATCGTATTCCGTATCCCACAAACATAAGCATGCAAATATCAATACATAGATGAATAAAAAAACATCGGACACACACACACACACACGCGCGCGCGCACACACACACATACATACATACACACACAGATGTCATTCCAAAAATAGTCAGATTCGATTCAGGGAAGGTCAAAAGGTGTATTTCCGTTAAAATTTCGAGTTTTTTTTTCGTTATTACAATACTTACTTATTACTTCGTAAAAGAAAGTAAAAATATTTTATATAAGGAACTAACATCCATATTTATACCACCTTTATTTTCAATAGAAACAATTTCTTCTTATTAATAATTTATGTGGTTGGCGCTTGGTGAACCACTTATAGTTTGTTTTCAAAAAATAATTATAAAAGGTTCGTAAATTACACCAAATAATTTTATTTTACAACGCATTTTAAATGTTTCATTCGTTATGATAAATTAGTTAGCACTAGCGTCGTAATATTAAACTATAGTTGGCAAAATTACCAAAAGTTAATTATTTCCGAGAATAAAAAAAATAAGTAGTCTCTATTTATCTAATGTACACATATTATGCACATGGTTATTATAATTTTTAAGTTAGAGCTGATGTAATAAGAATGAAACTTATGTTTTCTAAGAATTCTTAAAGCAGAATTATGGCTTAGATTTAATAAATAACCTAACTGACTGATACTCGTATATTTCCATATTATCGTTTATAATAAATTCAGTTTCATTGCGTTTGCGGTATTCCATACATCCATGGGATAAAAATGAATTTTGACCAAGATATTTGATATGACATATTAGGTATTTGACAGCCGAAGGTCGTTGAATGAATTCTAACCTATAATAGAACTCATTCGGAAGCAAGAGACGCGATTTTAAAACAGCCACCCCATGACCTATCCCAAATTCTAACCTAGTTCTGCGAAAAAATCGCTACTACTCAATAATGTTAAAACATGCAAGAAAAAGCATCATTCTAATATACCATGCACATTTCACATTAGATCAAATAAAATAATTATCATTATCGCAAAATCCTGTAATAAGCAATTCAAACATCTTTTAGAACTTCATTTTAAATCATAAATACAAGCACAAATATGAAAAAAGACACTGCATTTTTCGGTCTGAAAAAGCATATTGAATATAATCCAATATTTATAAATGAGCAAAAAACTACACGCAACATTGCGTATTCTATTCACTATAGCACATTTATTTATGAATATTTACTTGGAAACAACAATTTCATATCTTGCTCACTTCCTGAACACAATATTTGATTTGATACTTCTTATTAAAGTTCAAAGAGGCTACTGAACTTGTATGAAACAGAAATAGGGGTAGTAAATTAGTCAATATAGAGGGTCAATGTCCTTCCTTTCGTGACACGATATGTTCTTGTTCTACTATAGCCACCTATTGGTCACCTGCATATTCTGCGGCAATCTTTGTTTAGGGTTAGTTGATAAACGAATGTTGCCAACTGTTTCATCAAAAGCAAAATCGAAGAATAATGTGGTATGATATACCACAGTCATTCCAAAATGTTCTTTCATAGTTTATTTAGGATAAGAACGCTGCTAAATAGAGATAAAATTATTCATGATAAAAGTAAAATGAATTATCGTAATAAGGCAGGGATTTTTGAAAATATTGTTATTTATAAATGTTTGGGATAATCCAAGGTACATTACATATTTACTTTAATGAAAGAATTATATCTATTCCTACGGAAGTCGCCACTTTGTTTTGTATTTTACAATAATTTAATTGCAATTTTCACTAAAGAATAAAGGGAATAACTTAAATAAGATTGCATCAGTTAACCATCTAGAACAGGCATTTGTTTTAAAAAATGTTTTTACTTTTTTATACGAAGTAGTAAGTAAATAAATCGAGCTCGAGATTTTAACGGAAATACAATTATCGATAAGGAAATACACCTTTTGGCCCCTCCAAAGCCAAAACTGCCAATGCTAGAATCATGAAACTTTAAACCTCCCATTTTCGAAAAGAATACTCAACCCGGAAGTATAACGGTATTCAAAATTAAATATATTAATATTATGCACAACTTTTGTATGATATTTTTCTTTCAAAACTGTACCGATTAAAAGAAAATTGCTATTAAAAATTTTAAATTTCTTATTTATATTGCCATGGTATAGGAAATTATACTTAGGTATGACAAAAAGATTTAGTGTAAAGGAGTTTAAGTCTCGTAGGTAATATATTAAAAATATTATACATTAATATTTGATTTTTAGTTCAATTGAACGCTAAAAACATCTGGTCATAATAATTTCTAACATAATGTAATGAATTATTATATTTTCTTGAATTTTTAAAATTTTATATTTCTATCTAAACAAAATACACCTTCTACGTATAAGAGAGTCCAATGCAAGACACTGCACTGCAGATGTATTTTATAACAAGTCATGGTTCGAGTTATCGAAGTTCGACTGTATTCCGTAGGTATTTAACTTATTTGAAAACTTAAAACTTTCCGGTTATAATAATTGCTAATATGTATAGCATAATAATGAATAATTATATATTCTATAATTTGTTTAAATTTATATTTGAGTATCCTTTTGTTTAAAGAAAATATACCTACCACGCATTATAGAGCCCAGAGCGGGAAATTTCAGATATTTGAATTATTGAGACCGTCTTAGAGAAAATTAAGGCAAAGGAAGTCTTTTTTATTGCACAATAGCTGCTTTGTACGTGTTTGTAAATAATACGAAAAAAACAAAAACTTACAATATCTAACAAAATGATTTTAAAAATACTTGCACAGTAGTAGATATGAAAATATAATCATGAACAAACAATATAATGAAATGTATACAAATCACGCAGTGATTGCAGCTATTAAATATAAAATCAAAATAATTTATTTTATATTTCATTGTATATTTTTATATATGTAGGTCAAAACAATCATATGAAATAGTGTTTTAAACATTAACAATACCATTTTTTGTCAATAGTAGATAAAGACAATGACGATAGAAACATAATTTTATCAATTTTTCTGAAGTAAATTGTTGTAAACAACATAACCTTGAAATGTATAAAAATATAGGTTTATTAAATCGTCTTGTTAGAACAGTATAATAGGTAGTATAATATATAATTATCACAAGCACGTGATTTTAAAACGTATTTATTCAAGAGTATAATGTCAGTTTATTGGCACAGTCGAATAATAAAACGTACACAAAAATGGCATCTGACGTTCGTCGTTGTGGTGTTGTTATGAACAGAAATCAAAAATAGCTGTCAAAGAAAAGATATTTTGGGGTAGGATAGGCTGGTAACACTGGCTTGACTGACGCTGACCTGACACCAGCACCAGCTGATTCGTGTGGCATGGCCATGGGTGTAATAACAAATCTAAAGACCAAAGATTAGATGTAATGAAGCTAACATAAAGTAAATTAGAACAATGACGGTCAATTTGATTTTAATCAGATAATGCGTCAGACCACATTCGTGTCTGTTTTGAATTACAATGGTGACATAATTCACACCCCCACTATTATTATTCTTAAAATTAGTATGCATTAACATTTATCTTTCATACAATTAAATTGCATCATTTAGACGATCTACCTACACGATCACAGCATTTGTTCTACAACAAGATGATTGAAATAAATAATACATCATTCCAAATCGGTTACACAGGACTAGTTGCACTTCTCTAAACTAAACATTCATTCCTTAATATTGAAGTTATTCAAATTTAGATATGTAAACTTTCATTTAAATATTACTTAAAATACATCAAAAATAAGTTCTAATTTATGAGTAAAAAATACACTAATTTTGTAGGATAAATGAATTTATAAATTACTAATATTCCAAATGCTTTCAAATTAATATCAACAGTAGAGATATTTGTATTTTTGTGTTTAGGTATATTTATATCACTGATTTTTCATAGTACAGGCTACAAAGCAAATACTTACATAAACTGAAGGAATTAATTTTGCTTGAAAGAAGCTTCTTTTTCTAATATAATACACATTATTATACACAACAAATAACAACACACTTTTATTTACTGAACACAACACTGTATGTGCACAACTACACAACAACCTGAGAACAAAATTCACAACGTAAACAATGTAACTTCTCTTTTCATTTACTAACTCTGTGCAATTCAATTCCGTGGAACGTGGTGCGCCTGCGTCAAATACGCAGTAAATTTACATTTAGGTTCCTTGGTCAAGGTGTGTTACGATAAAAATGAATTGATACTTAATATCCTGATATGTTTATGAATTCTTTATTCTACGTTTTCTACAGTGTTAAACCAAGTAGTGTCTGTAAACTGCCGGATTGTTCCGCCTATGTCAAGCATGTCGATCGGATCTGGTACAGTCACATCATAAAAAGCCACTCCCATCAAATGAAACCATGTGATTGGCGCAGATACCCAGTCCTTTCGTCAACCGAAAACACGTGACCACTCGTGCTCTGTTCGATTACATTGCAGCAGTGTTGCCAACGGAAACATAATACTCATTTAGTAATTTAACAAGTTATTATTTACCACTATGTCACAGAAACAATGTATGTATGAGCAATTATTGATTTTAAATACAAATCAACTGTCTTTTTATAACATTTAAAAAGCGAATTTTGGTTTAATAAGTATTCTTATACGACACTGCATGAATTTTCTTTATGACATATGTGTAACACTGATCAATCGTTTTTGTAACGTTGTAAAATATGCGCAAGAATAGTTGTATTTTAAAATTACTAGCGCGTAGCGAATAATACATATTATTTCTATTTGTAAAAATTAACAAACCCGCATAAAGGTTACTTATTTTCATGAATATTTATGAATACGAAGTTATAAAATTTCTATTTTTATCAATAACTCAAATTTTCTCTACGAATAAAGTATACATAAATTTTAATTTATAATTAACAATTCAATCATAAAGACTTCAAATTTTTTTGTTATAATAATTATATCTATTATGATTCAAAATAATTTTAAAATGAAATACACGTATGTAAAGTAAGTTGCATATCTTCAAATTAAATTTTTAATTTATTTATTTTTAATTCGTCATACAAAAAATGATTAGTATTAAAATATGTTTCATCATACCATGACTAACAAAGCATTCCAAAATATTGCATATTTTTTAATCAATCAAAATATTGCGTCATGGGATTTAAAATGTATATTGGTACCCGTACATTTAAAATTTCGTATCAAACAAATAAAATAGATAGCAATATTTACAAAATATTTATTATCTATACCATAGTAACCTACCTGCTAAATAAAAGATTCAAATAAATAAAGTTTGATAAAAACTATATTAAATAAAACCGCTAAATTTCCTAATTCCAAAATAAAAAGGCAAAATTATTGATGGGAGAAAATAAGGGTTGAAAGATGTCTTTTTAATGGTCATCTTCAGGTAACCAGCGAGACCACAATATATATTGAAATATAACATGATAATTATACTTGCAAAATATCTATTATACAATTACTTACTTTATCTATAACATACGCATTATGGTTGACAAAGGATGGTATAAATCTACGTCACATTATCACGTTCACATACGTCACTGTATAGACAAAAAAAAATTTGCTCTTCTATGGTTATTAAAACGTCATTTCCAAATTCCTGTTTAATTAAATATTTCTATTTGTGTTACTGCTATGATTTATGAGTTTATTACTATTAAACATGTACTCTCTTACACGTATAATTATTTTTTATCAGCTGATTTGTGATTCTTCAGCAGGGCTGTTATTACATGAGTTATTCTTATTCTCTTAAATCTACGCCAGACATAACAATATTATGAATACCATTGCTACATACATACATATACACGAAAGTACGTATGTATGTATGTATGCGTGTCACACATACATACATACGTACTTTCGTGTATCGAAATTCTGAGAAGTAAATTACGAAATAAAATTCAATTCGCCTATTGCAAAGAGGGCACTAGTTATTGTAATCTATGTTTTATTTTACTTTCTTATACGAAGTTATAAATAATCGTAGTTTTAACGAAAATATATATTTTGACTGAGTATTCCTGGATCCATATTGATTATTTTCCAATGGCACCTGTGTGTGAATGTGTGAGCGCATGTGTACGTGTGTGCGGATGTGCGTGAGCGCGCGCACGCGTGTGTGTTTGTGTGTGCGTTTCTGTGTGTGTGTGTGTTTGTGTGTGTGTCTGCGTTCTAAATTCATTAAATTCAGTATTTGTCTTTTTTTGTAGAACAAACAAAAAGTTCGAAATTATTATTTGTGTTGATTGGCAATAATCAGTAAACATTTGACAATTTCATAATGATTGAAATTATTTGTAACACGGCAGCGTTCGTATTATATAAAATAATAAAATGAATAATTATATTTGCTTGAATTTTTACAGTTGTATTTTAGTTTCCCTGCTATCTAAATAGATATATTATGTATACGCAAGTTTAATGTAGGACACTCTAGATTTTTTGTTTGTAACGTAAGAAGAAATTCCTACCAATTCAATATCTGCAATCTAGCACGTAGACACGTTTTTGTTTCGTTCTTATAGTTATAAATGATTTTATACGAAATAACAAATAGTTTCGCAAATAGTGTTAGGGTTTTTCCAGAAAAATCTTTATTGCATTTATAATAACGGTCTGCTAGACACAACTAAAATAATTCAAATTACATGAATATTTATATAATTCAAAATTTAGTAAATTAAAATTCAATAGTTGTCTCAACAAGGTAAGTTGCCCCATAAAACAATACGCAGACTCTATTTGCCATGTTGTTAAGAGGAAAATATGATAATATGCGATATAGTTTAATGCAAATTACTAAAGACCGAATTATATGCAACATAAAATAGCTAATATATGCATGCAAATATGCACAATAATATCCCAAAATATGCAATGAAAAGGTAAAAATATGCAATATAAACCAACAGGAATTAGTATTTTTTAAAATTAATTTTGCGATATTAAAAACACAAGTCAATGACAAAATTAAAAATGAGTAACAAAATTTTAACAATCTGTGTTGTTTTTATAACAATATATTACAAGGTATTGTTCCAAATTCTCCATTGTGAAATTCTGTCTGCTATCGTTCAAAATCCATTTATACGCAGAAAAAGAGCGTTCCACGTCCACAGATGTTACCGGGCAGTATTTAAACTTAGGTGCAATTGTAGGCGATATTAGATGAGACAAGACATCGCCCGCACCATTAATAAAGCCATTTATCTGGCACAAAGCGTCGTAGCCTGGATTGTTATTCAAAACTTTGTTAATTTTTAGCTCTACATTATCTGCAATAATATTTGGCAACTGGGAATACATTGCACGTATTCTTTCCATTAATTGAATCGAATCATTCAGTGGTAAATTTTTTGTTTCCATTTGTTTAATGTACCCTGGTATGTTTGAAAAGTGTGTACTGATTACAGCAACGTTTTTTTTTAATTAGTGTATCTTCAAACGCTTCCTTACATTGAGAAATTGAAATAGCATCTGAGCTATCGAATTCAATGACAACGTTTTTAATCGCTTCAAAATGTTGACTCTAGAACAGTACTGCTTCTTGCCATGTTCCCCAACGAGTTATCACCGGTTCTGGGGGCAATGGTAAAGTCGGAAGTTTTTTTTGTATGCTTGTGCCCGCGACGGTCCTTTGAGAAACACGTTCTTTGTGGTTGCAATTAACTTGTTTACATTTCCAAATGTAGCACGAACTTCTTCAGCTAGACGATGAAGTCCATGAGCTAAGCAAGTTAAATGGATTAAATTTGGATAAAATACCTGAAGGGCTCTTCCAGCTTTGAGCATGTATGGAGCAGCGTCAGATAGAAAAATACACACTCTTTCATCGACAGAAGGATCGGGAAACAATTGTTTGATCGTGTCATTTACGAATCTTGCAATCGTGGAATAATTCGTTTTTTCTAGTTCTTTGCAAGCAACTAAGTAGGAAGACGAAGGTTCGATGTCCAATTTTCCAACTATTAAATTGGCTATGTAACGACCACAACTATCAGTGGTTTCATCCGCTGAAATCCAAACCAGGTTATTGCCGATATCTTCCCGTATTAGTTGCAACGCATTTTGATAAATTGTAGGCTTATAGTTTTTGCGTAATGTCGATTCGTCTGGGATATTTTGATTTACACAATACTTCTGCAGAAAACGCTTCAATGTAGGATTGTTAATTTTATGGTCAGGGATATTACTTGCAAGTAACGCTTCACACAAATCCATGGAAAAAGCGTTATTTTTAAGAGTGTTAGAAGAAAACGTACCACTGCGGGTCTCTGTAAGCAGTTTTTGTCGTGGGCCTTTTTTGGTTGTTCCGGCGATGTGACTACTTGTTTTGACGTGCTGCTGTATTTGAATTTTTTTCGTATACGTAACATTTCTTTCGCACGTACGACAAAACAAAATATTTCCGTCGAATGTAAATACTCCAGGATAATCAGCTATCCAAGAGGAAACTTTTTTTCTCTCTGGTGGCATCGCACAATATAAACACTTGTTAAACAAAGAAAATCGCCTCGAATAATACAGTTTCGTCGTAATTGTGCAATACTTCTATGAGCGGTCAATTGTTTATCTAAAGAACGCATTACCCTAATTGGCCAAAACAAATGTACGCGGGGATACACTGGCACTCGCTCCCGCTAGCACCGCCATCTATCATCTTGTTCCTGCATGATAAACACATGAGTCGTCTCAGCTGACACAATGCGGCGCTGCGTTTTAATTAGCAAGCGATATTATACTTTATTTCTTACTCTAGAAATTACATGCGCAATTATCATCATTAGAAACGTATCAGTAAATACCTATATAAAATCATTTTTTATACAACATATTTGAAAAATATGCAATATCAACAGAAATCATGCAGAATATGCAAAAAGTAATAAAAAGGACAAATATGCAAATGCATATGAAAATATGCATTTGCATATAATTCGGTCTCTACAAATTACACTTCACATCATTGAAAAATGCTATTGAGACCACTCTTTCGATAATTGCCGATAAGACATTTAAAACATCTCTACAACTCACCAATAATGCCAAATATATGGGTATACATTTAGATAAGAAGTCGGACTGGAATGTCACATACAACAGCATTTAAATAGAGCATATAGGTCTTTCTGAAAATACCTAGGAACTCAAGGGAAAACTTGGGATTTATCCGCCAAAGTCACCCTATCGCTCTACACACACAAACAGTCATAATAAGGAGTGTCCGTGGTCTAGTGACTAACACTTCCACCTCACAGTAAGTGAACTATGAAATTTGCCTAGTTTGAATCCCGCCTAGTTCGAATGGAATTTTTCATATGTGATTCATTTCAGTAGAACGGTACGTCGGCAGGTTTATCCGGGTACTTCGGTTCTCCTGTTTAGGCAACACCCACACACACATATACATGTGACTCGATAATTTCAGAATTTTATACCATACAGACAAATACAGGGAGTCAGGGCTCTGTTAGGGTAGCTTAGGTACTCTAGTCATGGCAAATATCAGCCACGCACACTGACATCACTTAGCACGCTGAAGAGGGAACACTCTCTATAGTAGCGCACGCAATAATAACAATAATAGTAATAATAAGTGCAAAATATCTGCACCAATGCGTTTAAAACAAACTTTGGCTCTGGTGCTGGGATGTATATTCCCAAGTCAAGATTAGCTTATCGGTAGATATACAGCCGTCTCCCTCGCGAAAGTGATTAGATTGCTAGAGAATGCAAAAAAATAAGTGATTATAATTTCAACAACAAAAGCATCTGTATTTGGATAAATAGCAAAGCAGGTAAATCTAAGATTTCCTCAAAGTTTCATCAAGCATTGATGTCAGTAGATAAAAAGAGACACTGACAAGAAGGAAAACAAGATAGCGGATGAATTGGCAAGGACGAATCCAACCACACATCCTGTAGATCTGAACCTCATCTAGTACCAGCAACTGCTATAACTTACGGGTATTTACATAAACGGTGAATGCTCTGAAAGCAAACCAATAAATAGAAGGGCACTCATAGTTGCATGTAAGTAATACTGTGCTCAGTGAACCCTGCTGGAAATTGCTGATGCAATGTCCAAACATATAATAAGCCAAACTGCGACTGTGGATTGGAATTTTGGTAGGACATTTTTGGCTAAACTCTGTAAAACGTGAGTATCGCTTCAAATCCTATATATTGCAACTAGTTATATCTCGCCAAAACACGCTGAACCATATTAGGGATTCTCCGGGCTAGGATCAAAGAAATTTCTCAAAAAATAGTACGCAAGTACGCCATCGAAGTGGGACGGCTTGAAGATTGAGATCTCTTCAATTTTGGAGGTTACATAATGGGACAATTTTTTGGCCTCCATGTATGCAAATGCGTTTGTTATATTCTGCCTTTAATATCTTTACAACCCTTCAATAATTTCCCAACTCTTAAATAATTATTCGTTTATTCCGCTTGCTTCTTTATCAACAATAACAATTACATCACGCAGATAACATATAAATACGGAGTCAATTTTCCAAATGATAAGGAAATAGAATAACAAGTCAATTTTTGGATATTGTATATAAACATCTGCAGTGCCTTGCACTGTACTTTCTTATACATAGTAAGTATACATTTTTTAGATAGGAAGGTATTAAAATATAAAAATTTTAAAATAGAAGAAAGCATAACTATTCATACGCTACATTAGAAATTATTATGACAAGCCGTTTTTTTAGGTTAAAACGAATTAAAAACCTAATAAAATATTTATGTATAATATTTTACTCTCTTTTAAAACAATTTTACACTAAATTCATTTCCAAAGAACTTCAATAGGTATTTTCATTAAATCGGTGTAATCTTGAATACTACGATATTTGCTGTAACTTCAGTCGTTTTGGAGATGTTGCAGAATCCGCAAAAAAGAGTAAACATACACTTCCGGTTTGAATATTCTTTTCAAAAATCGGAGGTTATCTTACGAACCATATACAAATCTTAAGTGATGATTATAGCTTTGGCAATTTTGCCTTTGGAACGCTATCTCTCTCTCACACACACACAAGCACGTACGCACACACAAATGCGCGCGCGCACACGCATACACGCACGCACCCGTATACGCGCACGCACCCACTCACACACACACGCACAAGCACACACGCGCCCAATCACATCACACACACACACACACACATTATCTATTATTGCTGTCATTTTGTTTTAAACAAGTAAATGCATATGATAGCTATGACAACGATTATATAAATTAATGAATTTTAATGGAACTTTTCTAGCAAATGGTATACTTTTTGAGAAAAACTTTTACAGCCGAATTCTCGAAAGAGATTTGCTTAGTACCAAAATTAGTATTTGCTAATACCGTCGTACTACTGTAATAAAATTTTGCCTAACACCGAATTTTGGAAACAAAAATTATATATTACCAGTTAATATATTTATAACTTTAGATTAGGCCAGCACTAGCTTAATATCACATCATATCACAATGGCAGCTGACATGGCGAATAAACGTCAACCTAAATCTAATTTTACCGCAAACGAAATAAATGTGCTCACAAACAAATAGAATTGAGATATAATATTTTATTTGGAAAACCATCGCCAAATAATACGTCAATTAAAATGGTTCGTGCTTGGGAAGAGTAACATAGCTGTTAACGTTAAGACATAGTTGTGCAGATCAATCTAATTATAGGTAAATTATTCATAATTTTCCTTGAGGCGGCTTTATTCTAACATGAACGAAATCGATGCAACCAATTACATTTGGAAATTTCGCGATTTTATATAACCCTGTAATAAGTTTCAATTTAAATTTAGCGCTATTCTTTGCATGCGTTCGTTTCTCTTGGATTCTATTCGGAGAGACTGAGCAGGAGTGTAGTACCGCCGCGCTTGAAAAGCAAAATAACGCATTAACTTTAACAGCTGTTAATAGCAACATGTTGTCAAAACGTTGTGAATGTGTTAAGTGATAACATTTTATTCTTTATTGCAGTTTATACCAATTTTTGTTGCAGATACTTCATCTTCTGTGGTTGGATATTTTATGTAGTTTCTAGATATATGGACAAATGCATACAAAAGTATCTTAAAATTCTACCACAACTAGACTGGCTAACATGACATCTCCCATTACATAATTACATTGTGAAGACTTTTACTTGCTAAAAATCACAAAGCCATCAACAGCCCCGAGTGAACAAATAGAGCATTTGATCTTTTGGTATTTCTTTCAAGAAATGGTGTAATTAAATCGCAGATTTCCAGAATAAAATTACGAGGAAGTCTATAACATCTAGTAAATAAAAGACTGAATCATGTATAAAAATAATTGAATACTAAAAGATAGCATATTATTTGTTGGACGATTATTTCTTATATTTGGACGGTTTAATTCATCGTGGTCTTTGTTTCTTTCTACAATAATCATTTTTGAATAGTATTAGGCCGTTTGTTTGATATTGCCAGATGCGATGGATGTTAAGGCCGTTAGTACCGGTATTAATTGAATACTACCAGTTTGGTATTAAATGTTTTCAAGAATAGGATTAACGTTAATACTGGATACTTATACCGGTATTGAAGCTAATTTTATTTCGAAAATTCGGCTGTAGAAAATAGAAATGTTAATAACTCAAAATTGATTTTTTTTTGTTAAAAAATAAGCTCGATAACTATGAAATTTAAATTTCATATTTGTATACTAAACAGTTTCGAAATTATTTTATAGGCGTTCATTGAGAAAATGTTGGTAATATACGTATACAAACGATCAAAACGAATGTTTCCGTTAAGATATGATTTCGAAATGTTTTGTGATTTCAATAACTACTCAAGTATTATTTCGTACAAGTAAGTAAAATATATGTTAAAACTTTACGAGATGCTTTATTTTAATAAGTTTAAGGACACTTTTAAAAATAATTACTTTAGTTTTAATCATATTGGTGGTCCAAATTTATTGTATGCAATATTACGTAAATTTTAGCATTCGAATTAACACGACTCCAAATATAATTTAATTAAACAAGAAATAGTTGTAATTATTAATTATCTTAAATAAGTCTAAAAACTTAAAAAATAATTTAATTACCTTAAGAATAAATACTAATGAAAATTGCCAGTTAATTTCAATTGCCTAGTATATTGGCTGCTTGGAATATTTCACTTTGACACACAACTAAACACAAAACATCACATAAAGAACCGAATATAAATAGTTAATTTGTATAGATGGTTCTAATAAGATTACACAATGAGAAATTCAAGTGTGTAAGCTTGAACCTGCAGTAAAATAGTAGTCTTTTATAGTTACGCCTTACGTCCTGCTACCCACAATAAGAATAAGTAGTGCAAGTAATGTTTTTATGAATATTTAAAAGCCGAACCACAGACGAAGCATATACAGACATATAATCAAATAGGGGGGACCCATGACGCATAGTTGTAGTTCATTTTTGTACCAAACGATGGTGATATAGATACTATTTTGAACAATCGTACAGTCAGTGCTATAATCTTTGTAGAACAATTACAACCTTGAAAACCCCGAACATTCGTTCGCATCAACGCGAAGCGTGGAGTGTTGGAAATAAATTATATGTATATATATATATAATATATATATATATATATATATAATATATATATATATATATATATATATAATATTTTTTAAATATATATATATGTACAGTCGGGATCTTAAGTCTTGTCCCCCCTAGCTTGACACCTACGGTCTCGCAGCCAGCGTTGCATGATTTTGATGCAAGCTACGCCGCACGTACAAAAGCAGTTAAATTACGTAGGTCGAATCCATATCGGTCTCTTATTATGGTAGGGGGGCTGTTATCATTGCTTAGTCATAAATAACATTTTATTATACATACATAATGATGAATGTACGAATGTAAGAAATTTTTGATTTGAGTTTTGTTTTGAATCAACTTCACATGCGCGAAAATATAAATGCTTATTACTCTGTTTCGGCCTTAATGAAATCAAACTGTTTAAATTATGTATGAAAAGAGATTTTCAATCTTTATTTGACACCATGAACATTTTGATGTTGTTAGTAGCCAAACAATTATCTTTATTTTTAGGGCACAAATTGGCACAAAATTATTAGTTTAAAAAACATCCAAAAATAAATTATTTTATTGTTTATAACTCTGGACCTAATAGGAATAAAAGATTAATTATTTCGGCACAAATAGGCTCAAATTTGGCACATATTACATACATACGTTAGGTATATTGAAACTGATTGTATAAATTAAATCAATATAAATAGTGCTGTGAATCGATCATGTGACCACGGTCATGACCAAAATGACCGTCACTGGTTAAATAAAAATTATACAATATTTCAAATGACCGGCATTTGACCAAATATACTTATAATTTTATTGAATTTTTACTGTTTTTTGCATTCACATGTTTGAAATCATATATTAGGTATACCTAGTTATGTTTTCTTCAAAAGTTAAGTAAGTTAATTAAATTTGCATATTTAAGGATCTACAAAAGTAAAAATAGAGTTAAAATTTTTTTAAAAAAACAGCGTTCTTTTAACAATTTTTAGGGCCGATAAATAAACAATTTAATCTACCGTTATGTTTTACTTGGCAACTAAATTTAAAAATAAACTGACAGCATGATATTTTCTCATAAGTGATTCGATATTGTTTATTTTAACTGAGGAATACATTTTAATGATGGATATTGTTTATAAGATCGGCCCTTAATTTATTAATTATAATATATTTAATAATTGACCCAGTATTATCAAACACTTCTTGTCCCCGTAAACTATCCTAAGTATTCTGGACAAGCTGGTCCAATTAGCCTCCGTCCGTGCACCAAATATTTTTTATGGAATTTAAGTCCAGAGATTTTGCTGGTCATTTTGAACAAATTATATTGGGCTGGTATTCAAACCAGGATCTTGCAATACGTGACGTATGCACGGCGAAATTATCTACATGTATTGCTCGCCGTTCATTCCCGTATCTATTTCCCCAGAGAGATAAGAAATGTCTTTTACAGATAGTTACAAGTTTACCGGGATTTATTTTATATGCAAACTCAGCAGTGCATATACGCAGATGTTTGATAATAATTTTGAAACATTTTATTATTAAAGTATATTTCATTATTTCAACTCAAAATATTGCAATAATCTTAATCAAATTCAAACACATAATTTTTAATGGCATTTAACTTTTTATAACAATGCATAGTATAACAGGTGTAGGCCAAATATGTTATGATGATTTAAATACAAACCGAAAATTGTTTATAAATCATTTCATAATAACTAAATTGTTATTGTCCTTAATGATTTTTTTTTATAATCGAAAATATTTTAACAAGTTTACTGTGGTTTTTATGCTATCTGATTACATTTAGGGCATTGTAGCACACTCTTAATGTTTTTTCAGTATCACCAAGATGGCTGCATTTACAAAAAAATTATTAAATTCAAAATGAAAAATATTGAAGATATGAATAGCTATTGTTTGTAAGAAAACCGCATTTGATAAATCAGAGACGTTTCCATAGCAATCAAGTATGTCTAAATATTTCACATGAATTAGTTTTTATAGGAAAACAAATCATGTTTAGCCAAAACAGATATTATTTACAATTATTAATACTTACACAAACATTTAAATTTGACGGTCATTTATTAAATATATTATAATTTAATAAATTTAAAAAAAAATGTTAAAAGAACGCTGTTTTTTTTTAAATTTTAACTCTATTTTTACTTTTGTAGATCCTTAAATATGCAAATTTATTAACTTATTTAACTTTTGAAGAAAACATAACTAGGTATACCTAATATATGATTTCAAACATGTGAATGCAAAAAACAGTAAAAATTCAATAAAATTATAAGTATATTTGGTCAAATGCCGGTCATTTGAAATATTGTGTAATTTTTACTTAACCAGTGACGGTCATTTTGGTCATGACCGTGGTCACATGATCGATTCACATCACTATTTATATTGATTTAATTTATACAATCAGTTTCAATATACCTACGTATGTATGTAATATGTGCCAAATTTGAGCCTATTTGTGCCGAAATAATTAATCTTTTATTCCTATTAGGTCCAGAGTTATAAACAATAAAATAATTTATTTTTGGATGTTTTTTAAACTAATAATTTTGTGCCAATTTGTGCCCTAAAAATAAAGATAATTGTTTGGCTACTAACAACATCAAATGTTCATGGTGTCAAATAAAGATTGAAAATCTCTTTTCATACA
This sequence comes from Nebria ingens riversi, assembly GCA_018344505.1. Taxonomy (NCBI): domain Eukaryota; kingdom Metazoa; phylum Arthropoda; class Insecta; order Coleoptera; family Carabidae; genus Nebria; species Nebria ingens. The sequence continues at coordinate 44,189 of JADQWA010000055.1, read as the reverse complement.
TAATTTATACCCTACTAAACAGTTTGATTTCATTAAGGCCGAAATAGAGTAATAAGCATTTATATTTTCGCGCATGTGAAGTTGATTCAAAACAAAACTCAAATCAACATTTCTTACATTCATTAGTACATTCATCATTATGTATGTATTAATAAAATGTTATTTATGACTAAGCAATGATAACAGCCCCCCTACCATAATAAGAGAACGATATGGATTCGACCTACGTAATTTAACTGCTTTTGTACGTGCGGCGTAGCTTGCATCAAAATCATGCAACGCTGGTTGCGAGACCGTAGGTGTCAATCTAGGGGGGACAAGACTTAAGATCCCGACTGTACATATATATGTATATATATATATATATATATATAATATATATATATATATATATATATATATATATATATATATATATATATATATATATATATATATATAATATATATATATATATATATATAATATATATATATTATATATATATATATATATATTATATATATATATATATATATATATATATATATATATATATATATATATATATATATATATATATATATATATATTATATATATATATATATATATATATATTATATATATATATATATATCTATATATATATATATATATATATATATATATATAATATATATATATATATATATATATATATATATATATATATATATATATATATATGTATGTATATATAGTACATAGTAATCAAATAATACAGGATGAGGTACTACGGTAATCAATTTGTATTTATAATAGAATCAAAATCAACTATTAATTTGTAACAAGTATATCTATTTATCGTTTATTATCAGATAAGGATACAACATACATTCTACTACATAGCTGATTGTACGATATATAAGTTTTATAATAATAAAAAATTGTACGATATATAAGTTTTATAATAATAAAAAAATTTAAAATGGTATGATAGTTTTGCAGATGGGTTTAATTTTAACTTCTCTTTGTCAACAATTCACGTTTTAAAATTTCTCTTACGTGTGTTGTTGTCCGGCAAGAACCACGAGCAGGTGGAAGCCCATGTATTTTATTTGTTTCAAACAAACTTCATTTGAAATACATGTTTATAAACAAAATATTTAACTCTTGCCGAGATAGGAAAGGAATCATAGGATACTTTTGGATAAAGGTACCATAGACGTAGATGGAAAATGTTATCTGCAAAAGTATTGCGATTTAACGTAAGATGCGCATTAAAAAATATATATATATTTAAACACTCTCCTATGTGTTGTCACCAAATCAAATAGGTTTACTCATCAATGTGGCACCCGAATAATTAATGGCAACTACCTCACCCTAACCAAAACGTCAAATAAAGTGAAATATAACAATACAAGAAAACTAATTTCTCTGACAGTTTAAAGTCAATCGCAACAATAGCACGTCGTCAACCCCAATTTTTATATAATAATAATGTATTTAATTTTTGAATGTAGATGATAATGAATCATTTTAAATTGATAACTCTTTATTTTGAACTTCCATTACCTTTATAATAAAACAAACTAAAATTATTACACAACGTTGCTATAACTATACATATCTGCTATCGTCATCAGGTTAACTGATACTGTGACTAATAATTTTTAAGTTTGTTTCACAATAATAAGGCCGGAAGTTCGAAATTAAGTGTTATCAATTCAAAATATATTTAATATTTGATTGAATAGTAGTTTTAATTTTATATGTTGGATATACTCGTATGTATGATCGTATATATATACAATATACTAAAGGTGTATTTTTACTTTCTTTTACGAAGTAATGAGTAAGTATTGTAATCACGAACAAAAAATTCTCGAAATTTTAACGGAAATACACTTTTTGATCTTCCCTGAATCGAGTCTGACTATTTTTGGAATGACGTATGTATGTGTGTGTGTGTCTGTATGCGGTCTACAGCCTACACCGTTGAAGATAAATTATGACACTTTAAACTTAAGATTTGTATATGCCTGAGAAGAAAACCTCCTATTTTTGAAAAGCATATTCAAACCGGAAGTGCATGTTTACTTGAGTCACTTTTTGCATATCTCCGTAACGGCTGCACTTACAGTAAAATAGTAATGCTTAATTTCCGTTTTACGGTACTTTTATTATTTCTTGCCTTTTCTGAAATCCATTTACATTGTTTTGAATTTTGGTATTAATTAATAAATTTATAAGATATAATTTATGATCATAGCATGCATCGGTTTCGTCAAGCCAGTCCTGGTGCATATTATTTATATTTAATAAAATTTTGTTTAGTAATATCCCTTTAATAAAATTCAAAAGCTTAATTCTATCAATTGACCAGAGAAAATTCGTAAACTCAAAAAAACGATATTTATTAATGATTTTGAAGGTTTTTGAAGACTGCCTAAAGGGTTTTTAGAGTTAAACATTTTTTCAATTATTAATAATTCATTTTTGTCTGTAATACTCTCAACATTTTCACTAATTAATTGTGTCTTACACTTTAAACATTTAAATTTCCCAATGCATTTAAAAGCCAGATAACCTGCAAAATATAGCACGGAACATAATTCTAAACTATGTTTTTCTACTTGAAGCCCTCTTCAGAACTTAACGACCGCGCGGGAGAATCTGTATCTTCCATTCTATTTATTATAATGTCATCATTAAATACACATCGAATAGTATTTTTTTATTTTTCATTTGCAAGGCACGATGTTTTAGCGAACTTGATGGTTCACCTTAAAGCTTCATAATTTTACTTTCAACAGTTTTGGCTGCAGAACGGTCACACAAACACACAGAAAGACGTCCTTCCAAAAATAATCAGTTTTGGTTCAGTGAAGGTCAAAAAGTGTATTTCCAATTGAAATTCGATATCGATTTTTCTCTTAGATATGCCGGAATGTGTGTCTAGGTGTTTCGTATTAAAAATGTCTTTAACAACAATCTGACTCCAAAAACATATATCTCATATATTTGGGTATAAGATCAAAATTTGTCGCTTTTTCTCCTCTGAAGACGCTAAACTGATTGACGAATTGCTATTAATTAATAACTTCAATGTTGATGAAACCGTGCTTAAGTTCTTTATTTCCAAATTTATTGGAACCCACAAAACAAATTACAATAAATTCTAATATTTATTTGGTTAGACATTTACAAAAATGAAAACAAAACGCTGTTAAAAAATATTTAATAAATGCCTAAACATTGATCTGATGTTACGAACAATCTACTTGTGCATTTGTAAACTACGAATAATGAAATGGATAAGCTCTTTTTCAATTGACAGCTGTCAAAAGTGTCACTGATATTGATCGTTATAGTACATATATTATTATTTATAAAAGCATCTGCAGTGTATTGCACTGGACTTTTTTATACGTATTCAGCATATATTGTTTAGATGGAGGGGTTATTAATATATACCTAGTACGTATAAGAAAGTAAAGTGCAAGACACTGCAGATGTTTTAGTCCTCCAAAGAATTGAAAACCTAATAAAATATGTATATATAATGTTTTCAATATTTTGCTAACCATAAGTATAACTTTCCATACCTACGTAACCATGTCAACATAAATAAGACATTCAAAAATTTAAATAGTGATTTTTTTTGTAATCGGTAAACTTTTTGAAGAATTTTTTAAATTAAAGTTGTATATAATAATATCTTTCATTTTGAATACTAGTATATTTTCTGTAAGTGCAGCCGTTTTGGAGATATTGCAGAATTTCCAAAAATGACAAGAGTAAACATGCACTTCCGGTTTGAATATTCTTTTCAAAAATAGGAGGTTTTCTTCCGAGCCATATACAAGTTTTAAGTTTCATGGTTATAACATTGGCCGTTTTGGCTGTAAACGATTCACATATACACACATAGACGGAATTCTGAAAATAGTCAGACTCGACTCAAGGAAGGTCAAAAGATGTATTTCCGTTACATCTCGAATTGTTTTTTTTTTCATGATTACAATACTTCCTTATATACATTAGATATAAAAAAGTTAAAAAAACTCGTCGTGTCAAACATGTCACAGGTAAGCTGTGAGCAATATTGACAATATTCTCAGTTAACAGTATTTGATATTATAGTTCGTGTTGTTTGTCCGTAATCAAATTCTCTTTCATCCTAAAGATAAAACATAAAGCTAAAGCAAAATAGAACACTTGTAAAATTGATATAATACACGAAGAAACACGAAATATTGCAAACATAATATAATTGCAATACGAACTACCGATCGGATATGTATGAACATACATACATAACTTGATGCCTGTTCTCATCAAATAAGGTGGCAGAAAACCCTTTACATCCATTCCCACCTTGACATTCTTTAACCATTTAACTTTGTCCTTTTGTTTCATTCAATTTCATCACGCTCATTTATTCCGCTTACTCACAACTATGCTTTCGCGTAACTCATGCTCAATCATATTTAACCACTTATTCCGCGGATACATTGATCGGATATGATGGGCGACAGTTATGATTTTGCATTTATTGTTGACAATGCTCTATTAATAATGATGAAGGGCAGATGTCTTCCCATTCTCTTTTACCTGATTAAAATTTTTATACTGTAATCCGATCACTTCCATCATCAATTGCAAGTGCATGACAATGAATGCAACAGGCTCTACTAACTATGCAGAAAAATTATCTAGCTGTGTTAAATTTAATCATTAAGTATGCGTCTAAAACTGAAAAAATATTACATACAATGTGATTTATTTGCTTGAAGTATAATTAATAAAATAGTTTATGTCCTTTTGATTTTAATAATTGTAAAATTACACTAATTTTAAATTTGAGGCACGTTTACGAATTGTTTAACATTTACGGTATAAGTTTGTTTGTTTTCTATAAATAGCAGAAAATACACCTTAATGTAACAAAATAAAACTTAACAATATTATTTTAAAATACTAGGGGCCGGTCTTATAAACAATTTAATCTACCATTATAATTTACTTGGCAACTAAATTTAAAAATAAACTGACAGCAATAATATTTTCCCATAAGGGATTCGATATTTATTTTAACTGAGAAATAAATTTTAATGATAGATTAAATTGTTTATAAGACCGGCCCTAAAGCTACCTAAAATTTTAAAATTGTTACACGGTTTTAACTTCTGAGTAAACCATTTGTATGATATACTTAATTTTGCATTTATATTTAAAATATAATACCAAATGTTTGAAAAAATAAAATCGTATAACCAAAATGAATTCATTAAAATTTGAAACTTTTATTCACAAAGCCACAATTTTTTTTTACTTTTATGACATTTTGTCACATTTGTAATTTTATAGAAATTGCACAGTTTAGAAATATTTAATGTGTGTTTAATTTACATTAGTTCCTTATTGTAAATAATATGTAATGTGAATTCACATGATTGATTTACATTTATAATATATAAACTTTATTACAATATTTACAAATTGTTAAACAATGAAATACGGAATATTATTTTAAAGATTTTTTTTAAATGGTTAATATTTGCCGGTGACTTATCTACGAAAAATTAAATGGGTATTCACGCATAAAATTTACTGACGCCAACGATGATATTATGAACATTGATTCAGATTTTCGGGATGTTTTATTTTACAGTGTCATATCATCTGGAAGTCACTCTTGGATTTTAAGCACAAATGATAAAATTTACTAATGACGTCACAGATATTTACATAGTTTCAGTTTTATTTATATACTTTTGCAATGGTGTTTCCACATAGTAATAAATGGGGGGGGGGGGGGGCGGTAACTCATTTAAAATGTAAGGCACATATTATATTTAGTTTGAGGTTAGAATTATAATTTTGACTGAAATAAATAGTTACATAAAAATAATACTAGAAAATCATAATTTCATTATGAAAAACAAAACATTCCTTATGATAATTATGATAGTCGGAATCAATGATTTATTTATTTTTTAAAACTAGGAATTGTCCGATCTTTTATTTATCGTCACTTAAAAATGAAATTGAACTAAATTCACACAAAAGCGTAAGCTTTTGAAAGCTTTTGATTGAGGTAACACAGTTAATGGGCGTAAGGATAGTTGATTTGATGATTATGGTTTTTTGAGGACAACAGTTTTAGTTATAAAATGGCCTAAGTACCTCTGCCGTTTGTTCAGTTTTGTGCGAATGAAACATGAACAATACGAACATATTTAGAATTATTTATTTTGATAGTTTGAACTAAATAAAGAGGTGGCTGGTTTTAGTCGATCATCACTTCCAAGTGGACGGAACCCTCACGCTGTTGGTTTCCACCTCTATAGATAATGTTTTTCGCCCACGCTCGACATTCAATGTTTATCAGTACATTACCTGTAAATATAGTTATTGCCTTATTTATGTAGGATATATTTTATAATAGGGAAATCAAATTCAGTCATAAATATAGAAAATATACTCATTGTTGTTTCATTAATTGTGATTGATAAAAACACTATAAATTTAAGATGTTTAAGTCTTTTTTTTACAAACAAGTAATAGGACCTTATGTTATATTTAATTTTATCTAAAGTATATGTCATTTGCCGATGGTAGTACACAGAAATGTAATTTATTAGGTTACTATATAAAATCATACCTTTTGGTCTTGAGAGTTTCACGGCAACTAATGGACTTAAGTATCCTTGAACGTTTGTATAAGGGTAATAAAAACTTGGGAATCCCCAAGTTGGAAAATATTCAAGATTACCTCCTATCGTTTCTTTGTCGGCTGGATTCTCGCCTTCGCAGCTAACCCATATCTGACTTCTCTGAAAAATCATTGCAATTTGTAAAATACATACATAACTTCATGCCTATTCCTATAAATGGGGTGGCAGAAAACCCTTTACATTCATTCATATCTTGACAATATTTCGCCATTCAACTCTTTCCTTACAAACTACTTTTGTTTCATTCAGTTTCATCAAGTTCTTCACACACGCTCTTCTATTGCGCTTACACATAACTTTTCTTTCGCGCAACTCATTCTCAATCATAGTTATCCACTTATTATATAGTTCATAAGTAAAACTAATAACTACAGGACCATAAGTTTGTTAAGTGTTCTAGGCAAACTGTATGGAAGTATTATAATTGGTAAAGTAAGGGGCATATTACGAATGAAATTACATGATATACAAAGTGGCTTTTTGCCAGGGAGAGGGTGTGTAGATCAACTGTTCTCTCTCTTCGTATGATTGTCGAAACTCACTTGATAATAACAAAAAGTTATTTTGTAGCTTTCTCGATATGAAAAAGGTACACAAGAGTTTATGGTGCATTTTGGTTTGAATGGATCTTTGTGAAATGCCATACAAGTGTAGTAAGGTGGTACTAAGAATTGATGGTAGATTGAGGAAATGGTTTGATATTGAAATTGGTGCGAAACACAGGTTGCGCGATATCGCTCTGGCTAATTAATATATAAATGGATGTATTATTATTCCGGGAATTGGGTGGCGGGAGTGGTGGTGTAACTGTTGGTGGTATGACTGTTCCTGCTGTAATTAATGCAGATGATCAGAAGAGCAATTGAGTAAAATGACAGAATATAAGTGCAATCGGAAAGGATATGAATCTTGAAGTGAATGTAGCTAAAGAAGGAAAGGATGAATGCAGAACAGTAAATAATAGTGCTAAATAGACATCGACTAGAGCAAGTTAATCAGTTTGCTTATTTAGGTTTTTAATTCTCTAGCAACGTGAAATATGATTGCGGGATTTTAAGAGGCATTTGTGGTGTATCTAAGAGAGACAGGAAGCAAAATGCGTGAGTGTATGAGCAGTGCGATAATGTTGTATGTACAAATAAAATGTATTTAAGTTTGATGGATTATCCCTCATATTAATTATGTCAACACGTATAGAACGCGAGATATTTGTCATTTGACTTACTGCTATAGTGATATAATTTTCACCGTTGATCAGCCTATTATTATATTATAATGGAAATTATATCAAATGTGACTTTTATTCTAATATGAAGTTTACAAAGTTTTATATTAAAAAGTGCTTAATTACAAGCATACCATAGCCCATAGGTACCAGAAGCTGAAGATAAATAATTTATAATTGCCACTCAACCGAACGAGGTAAATTCCATAGCATAAAATTGTTTTAAACATTATATAATGACGTATTTTGACTTATTGCAAAATAATAATAAAAGACGACCTTATTATTAAATATTTATAAAAATAAAATCTTTAAATGTATGTAAAATAATATAATGTAGAATTATTTTAAATTAAAGTAAAATGTACTTTTTAATTAAAATTAATTTCGAGTAGGTGATATAAATTTAGAGTCTATTTATAAAAACAACTAAATTGCATTTTCCTAGGCATGCCTATCATGATCGATTTAGAAACAAATTATTATTATAATTATTAGTGGTGTATAGTGTATTCAAATTTACCTCTACAATATGTCAACATTCTAATATTGGATGATACATTTGTTAAAATCTAGACATGATTATGGCCTTATTCTAAACTTATATAAACATGTAACATAACCCTATTGCCAGCGTGTAGATTTAAAATATCAAACCTAAATTTCATTAAAAAAAAAAACGTAAAAACGATTTCAACAAGTAATTATGCATATTATCTCCTATTTCACATCTGGCATCAAGATGTAAACATTTTTACAGTATGCTTAAAAATGTATTCTGTTTAGGCAAGTTATAAATCGAGACTTATGATGTAATCATAATCTAGTGCACATACATTTAAGCATCAATAGAAAAGTTTTTTTGTTTTGGAAACTTGGCTTTTGGTACTGGCTGATTCGCCAGCTGCAGTTATAAATTCATGTCTATACGAGGGTGGTCTGAAAAGTTTCCGACCTCAACATGAAGATAGCAGCACTCGTAAATAAAATCTAGGGAATTTCGTTGTTCATCTGTTGACAGTTACTCACCAAAGTTTCAGCCATTTTGGACGCGCAGTTGTTATGTAACAGTCGTTTGAGTGAGTTGATGTGAGTGTTTTTATGAAAATGGACCAAATCGAGTATCGAGCTGTCATCAAATATTTGTTTTTGAAAGGCAATACGCCTACGCAAATCAAAGATGAGTTGGATTCTGTGTATGAGGTTATGAACATGTCAAAAGAACGTGTTTGTCACATATTAAATCAACATTTAGACATGAGAAAGCTGTCCGCGCGTTTGCTCACGTTAGACCAAAAACGTGTTCGAATGAAGATTTCCAACGCTCTCTTGCCGCAGTTTGGGCGCAATAAATCCGAGTTTTGACGCCGATTAATTACTGTAGATGAAACTTGGATACACCATTATACGCCCGAAACAAAACTACAGTCCAAACAGTGGACTGCAAAGGGGGAACCGGCTCCAAAAAAAGCAAAAACTGTTTTTTTCGGCTGGGAAAGTGATGGCGACTGTTTTTTGGGATAGTCATGGAGTTATTTTAATCGATTATCTTCAAAAAGGAAAAACCATTACAGGAGCATACTACGCATCATTACTTGACAAGCTGAAGGCAGAACTTGCGGAAAAACGTCCACATTTGCAGAAAAAGAAAATCCTGTTTCACCAAGACAACGCACCGTCTCACACCTCAGCGGTTGCCATGGCGAAAATCCACGAATTACGGTTTGAACTGCTTGACCATCCGCCTTACTCACCAGATCTAGCCCCAATCGACTTCTTTTTGTTCCCTCATCAAAAAATTGCGCTCGGAGGACAGAGATTTTCGTCAAATGAAGAGGCAATCACCTTCGTGAACAATTATTTTGCAGAGAAAAACGCCGAGTACTATTTGGACGGGTTACAGAGATGGGAGCATCGCTGGGAGAAGGGTGTAGAGTTACAAGGAGACTATGTTGAAAAATAAAAAATAAAATTCTGAAAAAATGTCTTGTATCTTTGTTAGGTCGGAAACTTTTCAGACCACCCTCGTATGTCCAGGTTGCGGAGTTCTTAATCTGTAACAAGCATTCAATGCTTGTAGGAAGAGCCATCTTATTTTTCATCAATTGCCTGAAGAGCGGGGAGCGGTATTGTTGATAGAGTGGACAATTGAAGATTAGGTGATTCAGGTCGGTTTCTGTAGTATCATCGCATGGGCACAGTGGAGAGACAATCAACTTTATTTTGTGAAAGTGTTTTGGTGTACAAGCGTGGTTAAACCGCATACGACATATTATTCTGGTGAGCGACCAGTTGCAAGTTGATTTGAACAATACTGATGTTGGGATGTTTGGTTGGATTCTACCGTAGAGAGATCCTATCGATTTTATTGACTCCTTGTATTCGTCGATCCAATTTTGTCTGTATAAGGCGTTGTAAAATGTCTTTGCGTCGGCACTTTCTAAGTTATGGCTATGTGCTTCCCCATCTACAGCAGCATTTTTGGCGAGTAGATCTACCGCGTCATTATGTGTTATGTGATTGTGTCCTTTTATCCATATGAAGTTGATATTAGATTCCTTGTTGATTAGTGTGTATGTTATGCGGAGGATTTCGTAGATGAGAGTTCCGTTTTTTTTAAAGTTTGGGTGTTTCAATTTTGATATAGCGCTTTTGCTGTTTGATATGAGCACTCGAGGGCTAGTTTCAATGCTTCTGCATGTGTTGGGAAGTTTGACGCTTTTATGGTGGTTCAGACTGGGACATATGAATGCACATCCTACGCCGTCTGCAGAATTTGATCCTTCAGTATAGAAGTGCAGAGCGTTAGGAAAGTCTATGTTTATCTGGTTGATAAATAGCTTATTGATTAAATTAGGAGGTGTGTTGGACTTTGTGGGATTATAATGAGGATGAAAGAGATTGTTTTCAAGGGTGTAATACAGAGGGAATGTGAAGGGTGGAAGGTTGCTGTGGAGAGGGATGTTCGGTTGGTAGTAGTATATAGTGGAAAATTTGTCTATAAGAGAGGGAGCGTATTTTTTTTTGTTTCAGAACCGATAAGTGTATACTACTGCTACCAGGGTAGGAAGAGAGCTGTTTTGTGAGATACACAGACGGTCTCTGAGAAATCTTGTTGATAACATTTTTTTGCGTATGTTAGGGGCATGATACCTGCTTCCGCTAGTGGGGCGTTGACTGGAGTGGATTGTAGGGCACTAATGCATACTCTTATTGCTTTGTTTTGCACAATATCTAGTTCGTTTAGAGTTCTGGTGCTGGCTGATGCATAGATCATACATCCGTAGTCGATAATTGATCTTATGTAATTTTTACTTTCTTTTACGAGGTAATAAGTATTGTAATCACGAAAAAAAAAATTATCGAAATTTTAACGGAATTCCCCTTTTGACCTTCCCTGAATCGAGTCTGACTATTTTTGGAATGACGCGTGTGTGTGTGCGCGCGCGTGTGTGTGTGTATGTGTGTGAGTGTGTGTGAGTGTGTGTGAGTGAGTGTGAGTGAGTGAGAGTGAGTGAGTGAGTGAGTGAGTGAGTGTGAGAGAGTGAGTGTGAGAGAGTGAGTGTGAGAGAGTGAGTGTGACTGTGAGTGAGTGTGAGTGAGTGAGTGTGAGTGAGTGAGCGTGAGTGAGTGTGAGTGAGTGCGAATGAGTGCGAGTGAGTGTGAGTGAGAGTGAGGTTTTGGGTGGGTGTGTGTGTGTGTGTGTGTGTGAGTGAGAGTGAGGTTTTGGGTGTGTGTGTGGGGGGGTGTGTGTGTGTATGTATGTATGTGTGTGTGTGTGTGGGTGTGTGGCTGTGAGCGCTCTACAGCCTACACTGTTGAAGATAAAATTATGAAACTTTAAACTTAAGATTTGTATATGCCTGGGAAGAAAACCTCCTATTTTTGAAAAGCATATTCAAGCCGGAAGTGCATGTTTACTTGAGACACTTTTTGCATAGCTTTGAAACGGCTGCACTTACAGTAAAATAGATAACTATTTTACTGTAAATGCAGCCGTTTTATTAAAGTTAAAGATATTAATGATTTGAACAACTTTTGTTTGAAACATTTCTTCAAAAAGTGTACCAGTTACGAGAAAATTGATATTACCCTATTTATATTGCCATAGTTACATAGGTATGGAAAATTATATATAATAAATCGTATCTACTATGCATGTCAACTGCTAGATGCTAGATTTTTTTTTAATTGTTTAAATCTATAAAGTAGTGCTACTTAAAGCTCCTCGTGTGTTTATTTTCTCGATTATGCAAACCATTAATTTATAATAATCTAAATAAGTTAACAATTACGAGCGCCGCTCCTAAAAGTGCTGATAAAAGGAACTAGTGTTATGACTCAACATGCGCTAAATCATGTTGCCACATATAAAAATCCTTTATTTAATATTTAAAAAAAAAACGGAAATAGTTTATTTAGCTTACTATAAATATCAGTAGTTTTATAAAATTTAATAATTTAAGTTACTATATGCTCTTTTAAGTTATGTGTAAGTTTTTGGTAGATAGATGTACAGTCGGGATCTTAAGTCTTGGCCCCCTAGCTTGACACCTACGGTCTCGCAGCCAGCGTTGCATGATTTTGATGCAAGCTACGCCGCACGTACAAAAGCAGTTAAATTACCTAGGTCGAACCATATCGTTCTCTTATTATGGTAGGGGGGCTGTTATCATTGCTTAGTCATAAATAACATTTTATTAATACATACATAATGATGAATGTAAGATATTTTTGATTTGAGTTTTGTTTTGAATCAACTTCACATGCGCGAAAATATAATGTTTATTACTCTGTTTCGGCCTTAATGAAATCAAACTGTTTACTAGGGTATAAATTATGTATGAAAAGAGATTTTCAATCTTTATTTGGCACCATGTACATTTTGATGTTGTTAGTAGCCAAACAATTATCTTTATTTTTAGGGCACAAATTGGCACAAAATTATTAGTTTAAAAAACATCCAAAAATAAATCATTTTATTGTTTATAACTCTCGAACTAATAGGAATTAAAGATTAATTATTTTGGCACAAATAGGCACAAATTTGGCACATATTACATACATACGTAGGTATATTGAAACTGATTGTATAAATTAAATCAATATAAATAGTGATGTGAATCGATCATGTGGCCACGGTCATGACCAAAATGACCGTCACTGGTTAAGTAAAAATTACACAATATTTCAAATGACCGGCATTTGACAAAATATACTTACAATTTTATTGAATTTTTACTGTTTTTTTTTGCATTCACATGTTTGAAATCATATATTAGGTATACCTAGTTATGTTTTCTTCAAAAGTTAAGTAAGTTAATTAAATTTGCATATTTAAGGATCTACAAAAGTAAAAATAGAGTTAAAATAAAAAAAAAAATAACAGCGTTCTTTTAACAACTTTTAGGGCCGATAAATAAACAATTTAATCTGCCGTTATGTTTTACTTGGCAACTAAATTTAAAAATAAACTGACAGCAATGATATTTTCACATAAGTGATTCGATATTGTTTATTTTAACAGGAATAAATTTTAATGATGGATATTGTTTATAAGATCGGCCCTTAATTTATTAAATTATAATATATTTAATAATTGACCCAGTATCCATTATTATCAAACACTTCGTGTCCCCGTAAACTATCCTAAGTATTCTGGACAAGCTGGTCCTGATTAGCCTCCGTCCGTGCACCAAATATTTTTTATGGGATTTAAGTCTAGAGATTTTGCTGGTCATTTTGAACAAATTATATTGGGCAGGTATTCAAACCAGGATCTTGCAATACGTGACGTATGCACGGCGAAATTATCCAGGACAAAAATAATGGATACATTCATTTTCTAAAATATCTACATGTATTGGTCGCCGTTCATTCCCGTATCTATTTTCCCCAGAGAGATAAGAAATGTCTTTTACAGATAGTTACACGTTTATCGGGATTTATGCAAACTCAGCAGTGCATATACGCAGATGTTTGATAATAATTTTGAAACATTTTATTATTAAATTATATTTCATTATTTCAACTCAAAATATTGCAATAATCTTAATCAAATTCAAACACATAATTTTTAATGGCATGTAACTTTTTATAACAATGCATAGTATAACAGGTGTAGGCCAAATATGTTATGATAATTTAAATACAAACCGAAAATTGTTTATAAATCATTTCATAATAACTAAATTGTTATTGTCCTTAATGATTTTTTTTTATAATCGAAAATATTTTAACAAGTTTACTGTGGTTTTTATGCTATCTGATTACATTTAGGGCATTGTAGCACACTCTTAATGTTTTTTCAGTATCACCAAGATGGCTGCATTTACAAAAAAATTATTAAATTCAAAATGAAAAATATTGAAGATATGAATAGCTATTGTTTGTAAGAAAACCGCATTTGATAAATCAAAGACGTTTCCATAGCAATCAAGTATGTCTAAATATTTCACATGAATTTGTATCAGGTTTTATAGGAAAACAAATCATGTTTAGCCAAAATAGATATTATTTACAATTATTAATACGGTTCGTATATATATATTATTAAAATTATGAAAGAAAAGAAAAACAATACATCAGATGCTACTCGGATTACTACAGCCGCAAAATCGACCAAATATTTACTATTTATTTTATATGAGTCACGGTCTGTACGCAGACACAAGTTGACTATTTTCAAAATTTATCTAGTAGTGAATTTCTCAAGGTCACACTATGGATACAAACCATTAGATTTAGTTCCTCTAATTTTTTTGCATAGACTAGGTTTACTCATAAATCTTAGAACCGCGAATTGATATCATAATTAGAAATATGCTATTTTTACGATACAATAAAAATGTATTTCATTAAATAAAATCTGAAAAGGAATTTCAAACACATTGGTATCATACTTGTGGTCTTAAAACCATGAAACTACCCAAACAATCTAATTGGCTATATCTCCATTCGGGGAATGTCTGGTAAAAATATCATTTTATTCTATCAGTTTTTTTCGGAGATAAAAAACAAAACCCACCAAAATAGGCACTTTTTTATAGTTTTTAATTTTTTTCTCCCAATATAAACTGATAAAAATAATTGAAATTTTGACCAGACATTTTTTATGCAAATACACATCAAACGCATATTTTTTTTTAAAAGGATGGTCTATGCCTTTAAACGAGCTTGATGGTTTACCTTAACCATATTATGAAACTGGTTGTTGCATAAGAGAGCCGCCATTTTTTAAAAAGTATTTTTCATACATACATGCCTATTCCTATCAGATTGCATTAAAAAGCAAAGGAATTTTTAAAACATGATTGTTGCTTGGATTATTATTGCATTTATTAATTATTTGCTATCGAGATTGAATGCTCGCTATCTAACGGAGGAAATGCAAACAAGAGTCATGTTTGTTTACATTTAGCGATAATAGTTCTTGCCAATCAACGCTGAATCAACGTCTATTGTGTAATAACACTTACAAACTTAGTTACTTTAATTTTGCACGTCTATACTATAATAATTCATATATAAAACGGATACTCAACACTCGTATCAAACGTAACTACCAGCGTAAACGTTAATCTCGATTGCGAATAGCCAACGATATAGCTTTTGTCGTAATTTTCTCAAAATTTAAATATTATTTTCTAAATTTGCTTACTAGAATTAAAAACTTGCTTACTGGCATGAAATAAGAATGTTTATTATTTTACATTCCTGACAATCTAGAGATACAAATTTCATTCCTTTAGTTGACGAAGCTTTTTACTTTCTTATACGAAGTATGTATTAAGTAAGTATTGTATTCTTGAAAAAAAAAAAAAATATATATATATATATATATATATATATATATATATATATATATTATTATTATTATTAAGATTTAGATTAATTTGCAAACTTACAAACGTCCGGCCATAATAATAGTGTAACAAATAATTTTCTTGAATGTATAAATGTTTGTATTTTAATATCTTTCCCATCTAAACAAAATACACCTACGCTACCACGTATTATAAAGTCCAGTACGAGACACTGCAGAAGTGTTAATTCGCAATAGCAACTCTTTTCGTGAAGTAGAGGTGTAGAAAAATGGCATATATCTTTAGAATACCTATGCAATGCAGCGCGGGTGATATTAATGAACTACTCTGCCAAATATATTCAGCAAAAGTTGCCAAATTAAACAGGTGTTTCATATTTTTCAAAAATATATATCAAAATTCCTATGCATAAATAATAATAGATTACACATATGTTATCATTATAACAAAGTATACAGCTAAATATTGAAAAAATAAGTTAAGAATACTAAGATAAAAAGAAAAACTTACTAGATCCTAGCTAATTTTATCTTTGTTATTGGAAGTTGTATGTGGAATAATTTTCTAGCTAGCATTCATTATAATCAATTTATGTAAATTTAAAATCTAACACAACTAAAAATGAGGCTAAAATCAAAACCAATATAAAAAAATCATCATTGCACATTTCGTAATATAAACTTCAACTATATCTAAAAATAACCTTGTTATTTATATTAGTTTTGACTTTTGACGCTATATTAATATAGTATTTTATAAATTTAATGTGCACATTTTATCAACCTAGATTGATTGGCATTCATCTTACTATTTATACTGCGGCAATATATCAAATGTAAATATATTTATTTCAATCACAAATTTGCGCAACTGTATTTGAGTGCTTTGATGAAATATCAACACATGCAGAACCAACCTACTTTAAAATATCATAATTATTGGTAACAAAGAATATACTTACTTCGTTAGGTGGTAATTGGTTTATGTGATTTACTAGATCTCTTGGCATGTCATCTGGAAGATTTTTCGTGTCGTTATAGTAGTCAGCTTCCCAACCGAATATCTAGAATGATAATAGAAATATACTACGTTGATTACATGGCACAGAAATTGTTTGTTTTAACTTTTTTTAAAACATTTTACTCTCGAATTTTCACGTAATGCAAAAAATTTAAAATATAAATCAAACGAAATTTATAGTTTATACTTCATGAAAAAAAATAAGTATTTGTCAAGCTCGAAATAAAATTTTCTACTATTATTATTTTCAATGTATACATATACGTATATAATTCTTTTGTGTACTATATAAAAAAGAAGCAAAGTAAATAAATAAAATATTAAAGTAATAAATAATCAGTCGGTTCTCTACTTTTCAAGTTAATATTTTATCTACAAATACTTAGGGTTCTAAACATTTATGATAGCAGAAATATATATAATAGAGGCTTACTATTATGACTTATGATTAGTGATTCATTATTTGGGCGCGAGATCTTATTTACATTCAATCGAGTATTATACTTATAATGATCCGGAAATAATATATTTGCCCAATTGTTTCATTGCCAAATTGGCACTTCCATCGACTATAGGCATAAAATAATTTATAACAATTTAATGATCATCCAAAATTGTTTAATTTAGATCATTTTATCGCTTATATAACAGAATATTTACAATTCATAGTACTTTTTCATAGATCCGTCAGTTTATCCATAATATAAACGGTATTTAATTTTATAAAAACCAGTTAGATTAGAGCGCGTATAATTTATAACGCTCTATCTCCGTAACCATTTCGAATAAGACACATGTTTATTATACTTAAATCTAATATATAACGTACCCTATTTAACTTTAAGAAGAAACATGGTGAAGAATTATTGTAGCCATAACCATTTTCTCTGGAACATGAACCCCATTTGTTCACTTCTACAGCGCACACTTTTCCTGCACCAGGTCGTTTCTCAAAGCTGCAAACTTCTTGATTTCTTCCAGCTCCCGGTAACTTACTACTATCTAAGTACACTGTAAAAAATTATAAAATATGTTAATATTAGACTAGGTTACTATGTTTCATTAGAATAAAAATAACATTGTAACTGGTCAAATATTTTAAGGTGGCTTAACTAATATCATGAAGGTCACATACTCATAAAGTAATATATATATATATATATATATATATATATATATATATATATATATATATATATATATATATATATATATATATATATACATATATATATATATATATATATATATATATATATATATATATATATATATATATATATATACATATATATATATATATATATATATATATATATATATATATATATATATATATATATATATATATATATATATATATATATATATATATATATATATATATATATAATATAAATGCAAATACGGTTAAATTTAATATACCTATTTGAATTCATTATATATTTATTCAAATGTATTAAATTTAAACTCTTAGCAATTGTAAACGTTAAAATACAACATACTATTAAACAAATAAGTAACATGACTTACCTGCGCAAATATCAATTATATTTTTAATATTTAAAATTTAAGAAACGATAATGTTCAAATTATCTTTTATAAACGAAAATATGATATACTTACATTCTAAATAGTTATCGATAATATCTGTCCATTTTTTTATGCTTGTGACATTCTTCGCATCGTACCATATGAGCGAACCTTCTTCTGTTCGGTCAGAGATAGGTCTGAATCCCAAGCCAGGATTTGTACCTATTAAACTACTATCCAGTAACCATTTGGGTTTATTTTCGTCTAAGGTGAGGATTAATCCTTGCATGCATATTGCGAATAATGCCGCTAACACTATGTAAAATATTGTGTAGAATGATAAAATTTTCCCTGTAGCAGAAATAATAAAAATATATTATTATGAGGACGTTAAAGAATCATTCTTAATTTTATATGGCAAACAGTTTTGCTATTTATTACTTATTCTAGGTGCGTTCGGTAAATCAGCACATTTCGAATAATTTGGAC